>WOVY01002109.1:0-38186 GCA_013436015.1 Rhipicephalus annulatus
TCTATGTCGAAGACGACACATCCGATGTCAGCTTTATACCTGTCCGGGGTAAGAGGGCAAAGAGAAGGACGGCGAATACAGCAGCATCAGCTCCTGCAAGCACAGCGACTGTGCATTCAAGGCCTGCGCGCTGGCCGCACGTCATCATCTTCATGCCCGAAGATCCATCAAGCAACCTGCGGCTCCTGAACAGGTAAGCCCTTTCGATTGCTCTCGAATGTGCGGTGCCACATCAAATTAAGGACGTACGAGTAAACCCAAGGAAGAACATTCTCGCCATAGACGTGCACGATGTGAGTGCGCTAGGGACAGCTGCAGCAAATGACTGAGCTAGGTGGCATTAAAATGCGCCCCTTTATCCCGATGGATGACAAATCAATTGCCGGTGTAATTTATGACATCGACACTGCCATTCCTAATGCTGACTTGTCTACCCTCATCAAGCCTGCAAACGAGGGAACTGTCATTACGCAAGTGCGCGCCTTGGAAATACGCGCTGCGTAAAAGTGTTTTTCAAGGGAGATTGCATACCGTCCACGTTAAAGTTGGACATTTTCGACATCCGGTTCGACCATTCATCCAAAAGCCACTTCAATATCATCAGTGCTTCAGGCTAGGACACGTCAAGGGCGTATGCCCCAAACTTACGACAGTGTTCCCGCTGCGCTGAACCTCATGCTGAAGACGCCTGTCGGGCGACTTCTCTGAAGTGCGCCAACTGCAGTGGTCCTCATGCTGCCTCGTCGAAAGACTGTCCTCGAATCCAAAAGGAGCGCGCGGTTCTCAGACAAATGGCCCGAGACAACTCAACACACAGGGAGGCAGCCGAAGTAGTCCGGCGTCGGCGTCGACGTCGGCATCATCGAAAGTCTTCAAAGAAGGCACATTCCCGAGACGCTCCTTCCCACTCTTTAGCGGTTCTATCCAGTAGCGCCGCGAAAGGGCCCACCACTTCTACGAAAGAAACAGAGAAGCCTCCTTCTCTGGAGGAATGGCCCACGCTCCCGACACGCTCTTCTGCCAAGGAACCTCTGCAGGTTGTGGCCACACAAGAGCCGTCTCCAACCATGGAAGATTTGCCTAAAACTGATCGTCAAGTGATCTCGGTGCTGCGTTCCCTTATAGAAGCCATCCGAGTGATATTAGTCGACATGAAGACACCATCTGCTCGAAGCGCACTTGGACTATTGGACGCCCTAAGCCCAGTGCTTGAATCTCTCAACTAGGACGATGGCTACTCACACCTCAACATTTCTTAAAGAAGTCAAGGCTGCATCCGTCATCCAATGGAACGCCAGAGGACTAAAATCACGCCTTTCAGATTTTCGTCAGTTAGTGTTTACCAACGTGTTTCCAATCATCGTCATTTGTGAACCCAATTTGTCGAAACCAATAAGACTATCGGGGTACGAAGCTGTCATGTCTTCAACGTACGGTGCGTGCAGCAAAATCATCGTCTTTGTTCGTCGTGAACTGACGTATGTTGTGCAACCAATTGCACCTCACGATGCCAATCAGTATGTCTGCATCACTGTGAAAAAGAACCAACTCATGTTTACTCTCATAGGCGTTTATATATCGCCGTCAAGTAATCTCGATTCCAGGAGATTAGCGGATATTTTGAGAGTGTGTCCTGCACCATGGGTCCTCATAGGTGATTTCAATGCGCACAATCACGCATGGGGAAGTACGCGGACAAATGCAAGAGGATGCAGGTTAGCAAACATCGCCTACAACTATGGCCTTACTCTCCTGAACGACGGCAGCCCCACTTTTCTTCGAGGTGTGACATACGGCAGCTGTCTCGACCTTGCTTTTGTCTCCAACTCCCTCGCGAGATACGTCAAGTGGTTTCCAGATGTTGAGACACGAGGAAGTGATCACATTCCAATCTACCTTAACATCAAAGGCTTGTCTAGTTATGGTCCACGGACGACCATTCGAGCAGTCCAATGGACCAACTTCAAATCTGACATGGAAGATGCTTGCAGCGATGGCCTACGATCTGGGTTAGAGGAAACAATTAAGAGCACAATGCAAAACGCCACTCGCACGGTGACGATATCTTCCACACGAAACGAGTTTGATATAGAGTTGGAGCGACTCCGAGCACTGCGACGCCGGGCGGAGCGTCGGTATCGGCGTACAAAATCAATTCACGATCTTAGGGCAGCCAGGAGGATGCAAAAGAAGATTCGGCGTCGCATGGATAGATTAGCGTCGGAACAATGGACAACGTTTTGCCAGTCACTAGACCCTCGCAAGCCACTCTCACACATTTGGAAAACGGTGCAAGGTCTGCGTCACCCTACGGAACAGCGCTTTCCATTCAAAGCGCTCGCGCTATTTCAAAGAAGGGCAAGAGATCGATGTCGCAGAAGATTTCTGTGCGCAGATCGCCAACCAAGCCACTCGTCCAGATTCTCCAGTGAGAGGTGACGTCCCCCGTTCCCGTGACTACCACATGGACCTCCTTTTTACAATGGAGGAGCTCGAGGCGGCACTAGCTCTCTGCAGGCGTTCAACTTCTCCGGGCCCAGATGGTATTCCGTACCGAGCCTTGTGCAACCTTGGGGAAGGTGCAAGGAGAGAACTGTTGAGCCTCTACAACATCTCGTGGCAGGATGGCTATGTTCCTGATGACTGGAAAGTAAGCCGCTTGTTAACCATCTTGAAGCAGGGCAAATCCCCACTCGAACTAACCTCATACCGCCCAATAGCACTGGCCAGCTGCGTAGGGAAGATAATGGAACGGATGATACTAGGCCGCTTGGAGTGGTATCTTGAATACTACAAGGTTTATCCGAATTCCATGGCTGCTTTCTGACGCGACCGCTCTTCCATTGACAATGTCGGTGATTTAGTTTCGTACGTTCAGCACGAAAGATCTCGTAAGCGACTATCTACAGCTTTGTTTCTAGATGTGAAAGACGCGTATGACAATGTACTACGTGAAACCGTTTTGGGTGCTCTTGCGGTAGTTGGCCTTGGTGGTCGAGTATTTCGGTGTATTTCGAGTTTACCTGGCTGCAAGATCATTCTTTGTGTTAACAGAAGATGGCCCAACTACGCGACGCTATACTTCCAGGGGTGTTCCTCAAGGCGGAGTTCTTAGCCCGACGCTATTCAATCTTGCACTAATTGGCCTTGCTGAATACTTGCCAAGCACCATTAAAATCTCAATATACGCAGACGACATCTGTGTCTGGACATCGGCAGTCACACGTCCTCAGATACGTTCCCGGCTTCAAAGAGCAGCAACTATAATTGCCAACTACTTGTTAAAACAAGGTCTCAGCATATCACCAGAAAAATGCGCGCTGGTGGCCTTCACTCGCAAAGCAATGACTCCTTATGTCATCTCAATCTGCGGCCGACGGATTTCTTACGCTAGAACTCACCGGTTTCTGGGCATCATTATTGATAGGTACCCTCTGTTGGAGTCCGCAGAAGCCTATATAAAAATCGCCTGACCGCTATTTCCCAATTGTTCAAATTCCTGGCAGGAAAGACGTGGGGGATGTCAGTAGACGCAATGATGAAACTCTACAGAGCCCTGTTTCTCGGTTTCCTCAGATATAGCTTGCCCGTGCTTAGCAATACCTGCAAGACCAGTGTTCGTGTTTTATAGGCAGTACAAGCACAAGCGCTGAGAGTGTGCCTCGGTCTGCCCAGATGTACGTCAACAGAAGCAACAATTGCAATTGCTGGTGACTATCCGATACAAACTCACATTGTTGTTGAAGTCCTGAGAACACACATCCGACACTTCGCACGTGCCCCCGGCCATCACCTTGCACTGTTGCCTTCAGAGAGGCGACAAGCATCGTTCGCCAAAATGATTGTGAAATACAACGATAAACTTCCCTCGGGCTTCACTCCTGCATCTAAATCATCCATACGACCTTGGTGTCTTATTCGACCCACAGTGCATCTTAGTGTACCAGGGATCCGGAGGAAATCTGAGCTATCATCGCCTGTGCTGAAACAACTGTCTCTTCTTCTTTTGCACGAGAAATATTCAGACAGCATACATGTATACACCGATGGTTCCACGAACCACCAGTGTTCGTCGGGGGCAGTAGTTATCCCAGCAAGAGGTGTTACCATCAGCTTTAGGACTGACCACTCCACGGCATCTACAGCAGCGGAACTAGCTGCTTTGCGCGCTGCACTTTGTGTGATCAATCGGGAACCACCGCAACAATGGTCGATTTTCAGCGACTCAAGGGCTGCCCTACAATCTGTGCTCTCAGCACTGCGTCGCGGCCCGTACGAACAGCTTGTTTTCGAAATTCGATGCCTTCTCCACACTTTACTCGAGAAAGGGCATCATGTGACGCTTCAATGGCTGCCAAGTCATTGCGGCATCATAGGGAACGAACATGCCGATACTGCCGCGCGGGCAGCCCTTGAAGGAACACGAGAAGAAGCCATACCACTTTCGAGGACTGATGTTGCCAGTAATCTTCGACGACTTGCGCGTGAAATCACGTTTTCACTATGGTGCCCACCAAGCATCGATACGAATCGTCAACACCACCTGTCCTCTTTGATGGCTGTCCGCATGCCCACTGGACTCGATCGAAGAGAAGCCACCCTACTTCATCGCTTATGGCTAGGAGTGGCATTTACAAAATCTTACTCCTTTGTCATAGGAATGGCCGACAACGCTCTCTGCGATGCCTGTCATTGCGAAGAGACGCTACACCACATCCTGTGTGACTGTCCATTGTATGAAATCCAGAGACAGTCACTGGCGTCTGCTTTTGCGCGCATCGACAACAGCCAAATGTCTGTGGACACTATTCTGTCAAGTTCCCGAGAGAAGACACTGCAACAGAAGGCGACGAAAGCTCTGTTGAAATTCCTACGCGACACCGACTTGAACAAGCGACTGTAACAGCAACGTCACACACCGCGAAAGACAAGACTGGACTATGACTGAGTGTGCGCGCATGTGCTGCCAAATGTGCTGTTTCTATCTTCCCTCTCTGCTCTCTTTCATCTCCCCCATCCCTCTCCCATGCGCAGGGTAGCAAACCGGCTGCCTATAGGCTGGTTAACATCCTTGCCTTTCTTTTCCCTCTATTTTCCTTCCTTCCTTCCTTCAAGCGGGGCGAGATTCACCGCGGTGTCCATGCGCTCGAACGGTACTATCTTTCACATGTGGTACCTGTCCAATGTGTGTTGGATTAGGTGAAAACGAGCGGTTTGCAAGCTCCTCCACCGCCTGCATTAAAGAGGCAACTTGGGGCTGCAACCTGCGGAATTCAATTTGGTCCCGCGCGGTAGCGAAAGGGGTTGGCAGTTTAGGTTGGGAGATCCCCGAGGGTGTAGGCAGAGAGGCTCCCCCACCCGAGCCGCTCACCTGAGATCCTTGTGGGATGCGGGCGGCCCACGATGGATCTCCCTGAGCTGCAGGTCTGAGTCCATGCAACGATGGCAGCGGGCTGAGCCACCTGCGGCAACAACCGAGAACCCTATTTTCATCAGCGCCAACGTCTGCGGACAGCTTGACCTATCGTACACTCATGAGAAGCACGGGTGCCATCCGTGAGCGACACCGCCTTTCCAAAGATGCCACAAACGTCTGCTTCGGGGCCGGCCTTTCCGCAGATGCCACAAAAGTATGGTTTGGGGCCGGAACGCGTATTTGGAATTGCTGGTCCCGCATCGCACGAAAGAGGGAAAAGAAAGAGTGCGAGGAGGACGCCAGTGACAGCGTCAGGATTGCTCGCGCGCTATTGGTTCCTCTCTGTAGGCGACGTGCACGCTTGTAGGTGACGTGCAGGCGACGCACGCACGCACCCGCGATGAAATGTGCGGAGTTTTTCCGGCTGTTCTATCGTACGAAAGCACCCACAACCTGCCGCACACTCTTTCTCTACCTTTTCTTTCTGTCTTTCGGCGTCCCTCTTTCCATCTTCCAGTAAGAGCTGAGCTGAACCGTGGTACCCGCAAGAGTTGCAGATGAGTGACTTTTTTGTTTTATTCACTCAACCACTACCACATACGCGACACTGCCGGCGTAGCCGACGTAAGGTCCCTAGATGGGACCTTAAGTCGACGCTCATGTGCGAATTAACGTTCAAAATAACCATCTAGCTTTCGGTCATGTGCATCGCGCATCTGTCACACACTGTACCTGTTCCAACAGCCCTTGCAGAAACGCGATTTCAACTGTCACGGCAGACGCCCAGATCTGAATTAGACGCCAGCACATCAAACGTGAAGCATGTTTCGGTCAACGACGCGGTCCCGAATGACATTTCAGCTACGCGCGCACTTACATGCGAAATAGACGCCAGTTCAGCCGGCCCTTCTGACGTGAAGTGTTTCCTCATCGACCTCTGCACGGACGGGTGCTCACGAGTGGCTCGCCAGCTACAGCAAGGCAACTAATACGATGATCCACATCGTATTAGTTGCTTGCCGCTGTCTGTGCTGAAGGCATTGCGGAGGCACTTCACGTTGACAGTCTGAACCTCTTCGTTCATTGAAACCATCACCGTGCTAATGCCATCTTATCGAAACCCATTCGCTCGCGCCCTCGCTGCACGGTAGTCATTCATCCAAGGCACCAAAGGGGCGAGGGTGCTTCCGCACGATGGAACAGCCATAAACACTTCTCTGTGTTCCCGTAACTCACTGTCGGCGTGTCTTCGGGAGATCGGCGGCTGAGCGAAAATTCGCCCCATGTCTTTGCTTCAAACGACCAGGACGCAGGCAATCTTGGGGGAGTTAACAATGCCCTCTCCGAGGCTTCTGCGGCGTCTGAATAGGCAGCTCGAGCACCCAACGGAAGTCTTTTCTTAGCTATCCTATTGCGTGTCCCCAACCCCATCCCTCGTTACCATGGGTTATGGCGGGAGCTGCGCCACTTAGCCGGAGAGATATAATGTGTGGAGATAGGTTTGCACTAGGCTTACCTACTATGTGCAACCGTGTAACGATGCGAGGTCCTCCACTGCCGCTGCGTGCGACGACGCTGCGGCCGGGTTCGCCGTTTTCTCCGACACGGCGCAGAAACCACGCACGAGGCAGGAAAACAAGAACAACGGGTTTATTAACCCAAGATGCAGCACAGTGCGACACTCACGGGCTTGCAGGCCGTATAGGGTACTCCGCAAGACCGAGCAAGTACGCTTGCCTAGGGCGCGACGACTCTCGCACAAGAGCCGAAGTCAAACGCCCAAACGAGAAGCCGCCTGCTAAGCAGCACGTCAACCTCTCGAGGAGGCCTGAGAGCATCGGCCGCGACGAGCTAATCGTCGGGCGTAACATAGCTCGTAGGAGAGGAGGATGTCACACGCGCCCAAAGGGAAATGGCGCTGCGTTGTTACGTAGGCCCAAGCAGCGTAGCATGCCCGGACATGCCAGCGCGGGACAGAGCCGACGGTCGACTCGCCCAGACCGAGAGGCGCCCTGGCGGATGCCGGGCGCTTCTCGGTCTGGGCGAGTCGGATCTTGGCGGATGCCGGTGCACCCGAGCTACGCTGTCGGCGCGCGCACGGCAGCTCGAGAACGAGGCGCCAGGTAGGAGGGCGCTCTCGATTCCCACATCCCCCCTCCTAAGACTGAGGCCGACCTGAAGACGCCGTAGTAAGAGCATCCACCAACACCGAAAAAACTGGGGTCCAGTTCAGTGCTGTCCACAAGATCGACGGGGGCCCCGGTGTCTTCATTCGGCTGCGTCTCAGCAGGAACCTGGGGCCGCGGGAGGGCGGCAGACACCGCAGCAGCGATGGCCGACTTGAATGAAGAGTCCGTGACGAGCGCCGCCACGACCGCCTGATCGGAGTCGGTCGACAGGGCGGGTCGAAGGCCTGGGCCAGGCGGCACCACCGAAGTGGACAGGACCACAGGGTCACCGCCCGACTTCGCTTGGCGAACCCGCTAACAGAGGTGGGTAGCCTCGTGCACCAGCAGAACACCACAAGGGTCGCAGTAGGAAGCCTCAGGAACAGGCAGCATCGAGGCACCTCCAGAAGCGTCAAGCAGGTCCGAAAGGGTGCGTCCGCAGAAAGGACGCGGGACGGACTCGGGGGTCTAACGCCACCCAGACTATGCGTTGCTTGGACCAGCGACGAGTCGACAGGAAGGCGACCGGGGCCTCAGTGCCTTGTTGGAACGTGCACGTAGAGACTTCACGGCGAGGCGGTGTCTTGTTAGCTGGGGCAGGGGGAGCATTCGACGGAGGCGGCATGGACGCGGCCGGTGCCTGCGGAACGACCGAGCGCGCTGCTGGTCTCCCGGGCTTTTTCTTGGAGCAACGGGCCCTAGAGGAGGACATCACGAATGCTGGGGTGTCGGTGAAAAGCAGAAACGCAACGGAAGGTGCGGCCCCGGAGGTGCGACAGGCTGGCCCAATAAAGAGAGTCTACTCCGTCGGATTGAAGGTTGCGTGAGCCAATAGGGCGCACGCTTTCCTTCTCCCGCCGACTACACGAAGGGTACCCCGTGAGAGAGTGAGCCACCGGGGTAAGGGCTTTTCCCTCTCGAGCAGCCCGGAGCGCTGGGAACCGGGTGGATATTCCGCGCGCAGCGCGTGTAATGGTGTTTCCAGGGAGAAAGCTCGCCAGGTAGCCGTTACTGTTGTTGCTGGATGGGCTCTCGCACAGCGGCTATAAATATCCGCTCCCTTACATGGAGGGGATAACGTCCCGCTACATGCCGCAGGCGAAAATCAGCCTAAGTGCGTTTTCGCAGGTTGTACCGGTGGCATAGTTTGGAAAGAGCCTTATCCCGATTTCCCTGCGGTTCGGTGACCGCCTCCCCCTCCCCGAAGTCGTCGCTGCGGGCAACAAAAGGTTTGAGGTCAGAGACGTTAACTGGACCGCCGACTGGTCTCCCTTGGGAGTCAGCCAGCTTGTATACCAGGGGCGACACGTTGGTGTGCACTCGGTATGGGCCCAACCACTTGCCCGAAAGAGTGGCCGAGATGATTTTGGTGGCGTCAATCAATACGTGATTGCGCCTGAGGACGAGATCGCCAACATCGTAACGGAGATCCCGATGCGACCGGTCGTACTGAACTTCTGACCAGCTCGCGCTTTTGCTAGGTTGGAATGCGCCAGGTCGAGGGCCATGTCCATCCGTTAGCACAGTTCCACCGCGTAGCCAGACGGGCTGATTTTCGCGGCGCTTGTCCCGCCTTCGCCCCGTAGGACGCGGTCCATGAGGTTAGGCAGCTCTCTCCCTATGTTGAGGAAGGCGGGCGTGTACCCTGTCGAGCGATTGACCGTAGACTGCAAGGAGAAGCCTATCTCGTTGAGACAGGCACCCCGATCTCTGTGTTGCTGCGCAAAGGCTGTCAGCAAGGGCTTGAGGTTCCAGTCGATCCGCTCGGTCGGGTTAGTCTGTAGGCGATACGTGGTTGTTTTATGGCGCTTAATGCCAAAGGCAGCACACGCATCCACAAACCCCTTGGCCGTGAAATAGGACGCATTGTCCGTGATCAACTACGCCGGAAAGCCAAAGCGGGTAAAGACCTCGGTCAACCTGTCCCAGATTGCGCGTGCCGTTAACTTCCGAAGGGGAAACGGTTCGACCCACTTCGTGAAGTGGTCTGTGAAATCCAGGAGAAAAACATGGCCTCTCCGGCTTCTTGGGAAAGGTCCCATAATGTCACAGGCCGCGACTTGCCAAGGTTGTTGGCTGTCGATCGGCTGTATGAGCCCGGGAGGCTTGCCCCCGCGAGGCTTCCTGCATTGGCACACGCGGCATGAGCGGGCGCAGTGAAGGGCGGCGCGCTTCATGCCAAGCCAGGTAGCGGAGTGGCACAACATTTGGAAAGTCTTAGAGCCACTCGTGTTCGGCCAACCGCGAGTCGTGGAAATAACCTAGGGTGGCTTTCCTTAGACTGCGGGGTATCACCACTTTGAAAGACTCCTCGGGAGCTTCTTCACATGGGACGTAGCGCAGGAGAACGCCATCGGCATCAAGCAGGTACGAATCCAATGTGGCCGCAGCAATACCAGCCTGCATACTGTACTCAGCGCCGACAGCAATACCAGCTGTCTGTTCGCGCTCGGCGGCTTGACCCCCACGCTCTGCTTGGGAGCTCAGCTCTTTGAGCTCGTCAACGATGTGTTGACAGAACAAATCGTCCTGCTGTGCCTTGAGCAGCTCCTCTCTGCTAAAGACGATACCGGTGGACGTGACAGGGTCTACTAGGTATGCGTCCTCACACGAGGCTGTCGACTCGAAAGTCACTTCGCCATCGGGATTCGCGCTATTCGACCCTGTGGAGCCAGAGGGCCCGGGGTCTACTTGATGTGATTGCTCTCGGGAGTGGCGGACACAAGTATCGGACGTTGAAACGGGGGCACGCGACAAAGCGTCAGCCACGACGTTCGAACTCCCTTTCCAGTAGCGCACAGCAAAGTTGTACCACTGCAAGGTCAACGCCCAGCGCGCTTAAGCCAAGTGAGTGCCATGTGGTCCGTTTCTACCACGAATGGCATGCCGTCGACATAGCAGTCGAACGTCCGGAGAGCAAAAACTATAGCGAGACATTCCCTTTCTGTGACGCTATAGTTACGCTCAGCGGCGTTAAGTGACCGGCTCGCAAAGGCGACTGGCCGTAGGACGCCGTCGTGCTCGTGAAGTAGTACCGCACCGAGACCCAGGTCGCTCGTGTCCGCTTGGACAATGTACTCCCTGTTCAGGTCGGGCAGCTTTAACTCGGCTGTGGCCACTAGAGCTTCGGAAAGCGCCTTGAAGGCTCGCTCTTGTTCTGGCCCCCAGCTCCATCATGCCGACTTTTTCAAGAGTGCAGTCAAGGGCGCTTGGAGGGCCACACAGTTTGGGATGAACTGTCGATAGTAGTTCACCATGCCCAAAAAGGGCCTCAGGCCCTAAATGTTTGCCGGCGTCGGGTACTCCGCAATGGCACGTACCTTCTCCTCGCACGGCAGAACACGACCGCTCTGAATGGTAAAACCTAATAGTGAGATGCGAGTCTCCGCTAAGTTGGGCTTTCTTCAGGTTCAAAGTCAACCCGGCGGCACGCAACCTCTCAAGGACATCCTCCAAGTGGTGAAGGTGTTCTTCGAACGTTCGAGAGAAGATGACGATGTCGTCGAGGTACGCCATGGCGTGTTGCCACTTAGCGTCCCCTAGAACGCGGTCTATCAGTCTCTGGAACGTAGCTGCAGCTCCAGAACAGCCAAACGGCATGAGGGTAAACTCGTACAAACCTCTGTGAGAGGTGAACGCAGTTTTCTCCGCGTCAGCCTGCTCCATCTGAACCTGTAGGTAACCGCGGCTAGCATCCAAGGTGCTGAAGTAGCAAGCACCGCCTAGAGCAGCCACGATCGAGTCAACGTTAGGCATAGGATAAGCATCCTTCCTCGTGACCTCGTTCAGCCGGCGGTAGTCCACAAAGAGCCCGTGAGAGCCATCTCTTTTGGGGACCATTACCACCGGTGAACCCCAAGGACTGTTTGAGCGTTGGACAACTCCGGTCTCAATCAACTCATCCAGTGCCTGGTCAATTGCTTTTCTCTTTGTCGCACTAACGGGGCGAAGATTGCATTTCCACGGTTGTGCGTCACCTATGTCAATCCAGTGCCTCACCAGAGAGGTGCAACCCGGGCGTTCATTGAACGTATCGCTGAAACGTGTCAACAGCGACGGCAGGCATGCTTTCTCGCGTTTCGACAAGCTGTCCGGCAAAGGCGGTAGCGAGTCATTCGAGTTGGGGGGGGGGGGGGGGGGGCTCGATGGTGACAGACGCACTCCACATCGCCTCCGTAAATTTCCTGCTATTTCTGCGGACATCCACCTTGGTACCCCTGAAACTTGGATTTATCGTCACCGCCAAGTTCTCCGCTTCGCCTAGACAACACCTTCGTCCAGGTGGGTCCAGTTTTGAGAACTTGAGGGACGTCCTTCACTCCCGGCTACAACGCCGCCTCGCTAAGGGCTCTCAGCCCGGCGATGGCGGCCGCTAACGTGGTTACGGGCTATGATCCTACCTCAAGCCAAATGCTGTCCATGGAGATTTCATCCTCCATAAACACTATGCCATCAGAAGATGAATACCTCGACGACATGGTGAGACTGTGGCAACGCAAGCAAGCGAAATCGAAGCCTGCGTCTCAACAACAACGAGACGCCACAGCGGGCCACCATTCCGCAGCCTTGCAAGGAACGCCGGCGCGCCATCCCTCCGGTGGTGTGCCTACCTCTGCTCCGTCCTCGCAGCCAGCGAAGCAACGCAAGTGGCGTTCGCGTCAAACTCCTCGCCTTTCTCACGACGACTACATCGTGGTAGTGAAACCTCGCGTTCCCTGCGAGCTACGCACATTCGTCCCGGCCGATCGCGCCGGCGACGCCATCCGCAGCTACCTCGGCGACCAGACTACCACGCAAATTCAAGTGTGGCCGATCTGGGAACAAAACATCTTGGTCTGTAGCACCACCATTTTGCCTATGGCACAGCGACTCCTTGGGGACTTCCAGCTGCAAGTGGGGGATCAGCAGCTGCCCGTTCGGGGCCACGCCAAGGCATCAGGGGATACATGCAAGGGCGTCATCAACATAAACCCTGCTGAAAGCCCGGAAAAGATAAAGTCAGAACTGCATTGGCCTCGAGGTACTATCCTCGCGGTCCGCAAACTCGGAGATTCCGCGGCGGCGGTGGTGACTTTCGAGGGCACGAAGTTACCCCGCTTCCTCTTCTACCACTACGTGGCGACGTATATCCGCGCCTACAAGAAAACGGTCCCTGTTTGCACCAAGTGCGGTACCATCGGTCATCGAACACCTCAGTGTCCTCACCCCGCTCCAACCCAGTGTGCGAAATGTGGAACCCCCGCACCTGCAGGTCTCAATGCCCACGACTGCCACCCCAAGTGCCTCCTCTGCCACGGCACCCATGAGACTGGGACCAGTGGCTGCACGGCAAAATATCGAAAATATCGGAAACGCAAGCAGCCCTCAACATCTCCTCGAGGGACCACTTCATGTTCGTCACAGCCAGACAGCAGCACCAACCTGCATCATTCGGCTCCACCACTCCACGCCGACACTCAAGCATTCCCACCGCTCGAAGCACCAGCGGCGGTACCTCAGGTGAGCAGTTGGGCAGGGAAAGCTGCTTCTAAGCCTCTCTCACCCCCTTCTGTCGATCCTCCTTCTCCCGAACTTGCGGCCCTTCGCCAGCAAGTTGCGGCACTTCAAAAGCGAAATTCTCTTTTTACTAAACAACTCGAACTCTTAAATAAGCGACTTCAACCCCAACAACAGTGTACTGCAAGTCCATCCGGTATTGCCTCCTCTGTCCAGGCGGCTACGCCAGCTACGTCCAAGCTTAGTCCTCGCGCTAAGTCCACTCCCATTAAACCACCGGTTCAAGCAACCATGTGTACTCCAGCACTCGGAACCGGTGCCACATCTACTCCAGAAGCTCTTGAGGCTCTTGGGGCACCTCAGGTTCTCTTGCCCGCTAACCAAACTCTCCCTAGCGAAGAGCGCACCCCGCGCGTAGAGGAACGCCTCACGCTCGTCGAAGCTTCGATTAATCACCTCCTCACCAGCTTCTCGGTCCAACGAATAGTAGTAGAGGTTACACAGGCTATTCAAGCCTGGGCAATCACCCAGTTTCAACCCAAGGCATCGCGTTCCCGCTCCTGCTCGGTGAGCAGTGAGGGTACAGCTCCACGGCGTCGTCGTAAGGTGGCTACCACCACCACGCCGTCGGACAATCCGGCCTCCGTGCCCCTCCCTGCCTCTGAGGAATCCGAGCGGGACATGGAGGACCAAATATAAAACCTAAGACAGTCACGATGGCTACCAATCGTACGTCCCAATCAAACATTGCGTCTAAATTCGAGATCATACAGTGGAACCCTGGAGGCTTCGGGAACAGGCGAAAGCGTTCCCATCTTTCCCTTTTCCTCAGCTCACTTGGCTCTCAGCCGGCCGCCTTGGCGCTCCAAGAATCTGGCCCTGCTCCATCCCTTTCTGGATACTGCTCCTATGTAGGCGGCACCACCACATGCCTCCTCGTGCATAAAGCTTACACGGCGGTACAGATTGACCTCGATCTGGATCTTCCTTACGACTACTGCATGATATCAGTGCTGTCTCAGCGGAGGGGCCAACCATCAATACATATCTTAAACGTGTACTGTCCCCCTCGCCTTGCAAGGGCTTCGTTTGCGCATCTCTTCCATCGGGCGCTGCGTATAGCGGCCCGACAACCACTGGTGATTGTCGGGGACTTTAATGCCCCCAGCCCTCACTGGGGTTACCACTACGAGAAGGCCCAGGGCAGAGAGCTCAAGGAGCTCATTGCCTCGCTGAGCCTGACGCTTCTTACCGATCCGGCACAACCCACACGTTCCGGCAACTCGGTCACGCGAGACACATGCCCCGACCTCTCCCTCACCCGTCACATCCGCGATGCTACATGGGAAATTTAGGCGAAACCCTAGGCAGCGATCACTTTTTACTCCGCATTTCGTTCACACCACGGCAGAAAACGCGCCAACACTGGGGCCAAGCCCGTCTCACCGATTGGACTCAGTTCAGAATGCAACCATTCCCCGCCGGCCTCTCCTCGACCGAATATGCAGCGTGGGCATCATACGCTCTCCATATGAAACAAGCGAACACTCGCACCCTTGCAACCTCTAATTTGACTCCTGCAATCGATCCACACCTCCTACATCTTTGGCACGCTCGCCGCGGGCTCATAAGGCGCTGGAAACGCAACTAAACTTAATCGGAAACTTCGCGCTCGCATTGAGGCGCTCACTGCAGAGGCGGCCGCATACTCCGCACAACTTTCCGATGCTAACTGGGCAGACACCTGTTCGAAGGCTGCAAACCAGATGAGCTCTAAGAGTGCGTGGCGACTCTTTAGAAGCCTTCTCAATCCCTCCACCACCAGGGGAGAAACGCAACGCCAGCTCCACCGTGTTCTGCATGCCTTTCAGGGCACTACGGATGAACTCGCGCGAGAACTTTGTCACCAGCTACATCTGCCGCACAAATGATCCCGCAGGCCCAGCATATACGTATTCCAGCGCCCCTAACACCGACCTCGACGCCCCATACACGCTTTCTGATTTACAATTTGCACTCACGAAAATGCGACGGGGCACGGCCCCTGGACGCGACGGAATCACAGTATCGCTCCTGGAATATCTTCCCGACCAAGCACACCTCTCACTACTCCACCTTATAAATTCGATATGGGACGGCTCTCTGCTTCCAACGGAATGGACCACATCGGTCGTGACATTCATTCCTAAATCGGCAAAGTCCGTTAGTATTGAGGCACTGAGACCCATCTCACTTACGTCTTGCGCAGGCAAACTCATGGAAACCATGGTTCGCGAACGCCTTTCCGCCTACTAGGAGGCCAGGAGGACCTTTGCCGACACGATGTTTGGCTTTCGCCCGCATCTGTCGGCGCAGGACGTCCTGCTCCAGCTTCAACACGATATCATAGAGCCGACTACTATGCGCCATAACGATAAAGCCGTGCTCGCTCTCGATCTCCGCGGGGCGTTCGACAACGTCAAACACAGCACTGTACTCACTAACCTGTCTACCACAAACTGCGGGCAGAAGACTTTCAACTACATTCGCGCCTTTCTATCACATCGCACCGCCTTCATTCGCCTTAATTCTACCGAACACGGCCCGTACTTATTAGGCACGCGGGGTACACCTCAAGGGACAGTCCTGTCTCCTCTGCTTGTTAACCTGGCGATGATTAACCTCCCCTCTCTTCTAAGCGAGGTCGTGGGAATACAGCACGCACTATATGCGGACGATATCACAATGTGGACCAACACCGGCTCCTTAGCGCAAATCGAAGAACGCCTGCAAAAGGCTGCCCTTCTGGTGAACACCTACGCAGGTTCATGCGGCCTGGAGTGCTCTCCAGCTAAATCGGCTCTTCTTTCAGTCTCTCCGCTACCGCCGAATCAAATTTTTCTTCCGTCCGGGCCCATCCCGTCAGTGCAAAACATTCGGGTTCTTGGCCTTCACCTCACATCGTCCTTGGATCCAAAGGGCACAATAGCAGGCCTCAGACGCACCAGCGAACAGGTGAGCCGCATGATACGGCGAGTTTCTACCAAGCGCGGCGGCCTCCGCGGGTCTCAGTCCCTCCGATTGGCCCATGCGTTTGTGACCAGTCGCGTCCTCTACGCCTTGCCTTACCTTCGCCTGCGTCGTCGACACGAGCACCAGCTGGACGTCCTTCTTCGTTCAGTATACAAACGCGCTCTGGACCTACCTATTGCAACTTCCAACCGCCGATTCGCGGCTCTCGGGGTACACAACACCTTTGCAGAGATGCGCGAAGCTCATCGCGTTAACCAAATCAATCGACTGTCGCAGACGCCTTCAGGGCGCCGTCTTCTACACAGACTTGGCCTTAACCTGATATCTGACCAGGACCCTCTGCAGCCGGTACCAGAGCTCTGGCGTCAAAAGCTATGGGTGGAACCTCTACCCCGTAATATGAACCCCGACCTCCATCCTGGCCGTAGACTAGCACGCGCCGCGGCCCTTCATACGCGACACTCCGATCGTCCTGGTGTTTTCTACGTGGACGTCTCGGGTCCCTCCCCCTCGGGTCACTTCACGGCTGCCGTGATTACAGAGGGCAAACACGTAGATGGCCTCTCCTTCCGAGCAGACACAGTAACGCACGCTGAAGAGGTTGCCATAGCTTTGGCCGCCTCTCACCCTGCCTCACGCACCATCCTGACAGGACTCGCGCTCGGCCTGTTCTCAGTACCTTCAGGGTTCCATTGCCCCGCCGGCGGCTAGCCTGCTACAGGCAGCCTCTTGGCGCTTTAACCCTCATCCCATTCGTATAGTCTGGACCCCAGGCCACTCGGGCCTGCCCGGCAACAAGGCGGCTAATGCCGCTTCCCGCGCTTCTCCTGTCCGGGCCGTTGCCCCTCCATGTCCCGAGACGGAATCTGGCAATACCAACCTGACGCGCTTTCGCGAAATTTTGGCTTATCACCGGGCTTCGCGCCGCCTCTACCCGGACCCCGCACGCGGTTTGAAGAAAGCGGACGAACGACTGCTACGCCGCCTGCAGACAAACACTTTTATCAGTCCGGCGGTCGCCAGGCACTTTTTGCCGGAAATCAATGGCACCTGCTCGACCTGTCATGTCCTCGCCGACACATATCACGTCGTAGCATCGTGCCCAGTTAATCCCGTCCCTTTCTCACCCCCTTTTCCTATCCCAACTAGAGAGGCTTGGGAGGAGCACCTGCTCGGCTGCTCTACCTTGGCTGCACAACGCTCCTTGGTGGAGCGCGCACGGGCAGCTTCCAGCTCCACTGGCGTCCTGGAATAGGGTCTTGCCACTCTAGCACGCCGATGGGCCACGTCGGCACTCTCTAGTAGACTTTTTCTGAAATAAATGTTTTTACCACCACCACCATCATTCGAGTTGCTGCTCAGCGGTGGGTCACCGGCATAGCCGAGACCTCGTTCACCGCGGTAGCATTATGCTCGAGGGAAAGCTGTACACACGGACCGTTTTCTGCCGCGCCGGCCAAAGGTCAGGTCTTGGTGTCGGAGGGGGAGACGCGGGCCGCGGGGACACCCTTGGTCTCCTTTCCTCCTCTTTCCTCGTGGCGTCCGGCGACTTACTGGCAGCCGAGACCACGGGAGGTGCAGCGAAAGGCCGTAGGGCGCCGGAAGGGCCGTCCCTGTAGCCACCGCTTGCGACGTCAATCACGATACCCGTGCGGACGAGAAAGTCGCGGCCGAGAATCACAGGCACGGAAAGACCAGGGAGATGCACAAAGCGCTGTCGGCGTGCGCAATTCCCTCTACGCACAACCAATCGTGCAGCGCTGCACGAGGCGGCGGTACCGCTCGCGAGGTGGAAGGCAGTGTCGCAAGCTCGAATGCGGACAGAGCGGTCGCGCAAATGAGCCCTAACCTATTCGCCGAACAGCGAGATAGAAGCCCCGCTATCCAGCAAGGCCGCAAACTCTCGAGCAGCGATCGTAAGGGCGATGAACGGCGCCGGCGTGACTGGAATGTCATGTCCAGCGCGACACACCATCGGTGCCAGAGGTTGTGTTACACTCCCGTGCTCTCTTACTGCTGCAGTCGCCGGCAAGGCTCACCGACCGCTCACCCCGTTTCCCGACGGGCGAGCAGGCCCTCGTGTCGGTCGGGGCGCGTTGCACTCACGCGCGGTGTGACCACGTTCATGGGAACGGAAGCAGACAACGCCTTTTCCTCCAACAGGGGGGGGGGGATTTTGGCGATCCTTTAGAGCTACGAGGTGTCTGTTCGCTAGCCGCAGTGGGGCTCCGCGATGAGATATCCCCTCGTGCACTGGAGCACGGGGTTTCCGTTGTTCACGCTGCCGGGAGACGGTGGCCACCAGGCGTACGAGTACAGGTCCAGAGTGCGGTCCGACACATCGAGCACGTCTCGGTCTCTGGCGGCAGAGGCCGCCTCATGGTTCGGGGAACACCAGTGTGACGAGTCACGACCAGCCCACGCGCAACGAGGCTCGAGAGACGCGGACGGCGGGGGCGGCCGGCGGCCGATAGGCTCCCGCCGCCAAAATGTCGCCCTGAATACTGTCACGGCTAAAGGCCGGGCAAGAAGACAAAGGACGACAAAGTGATGAGCGTGGACAGCACCCACGATTCCTCTGAAAAAGAAGAAGTCGAAGTGGCTGCTCTTTTGTTCTGTTAATACAGACCTCGTTTTTCTGGTCGCACCGTCGTCCTGTGCTCTGTTATTTTCACCTAGCGACATTGGTGGAGGTGCTGGACTTCTCCAACTGATGCTTGGGACACCTCCGCGCCCTAGCACATCGAGTCCACCACCGCAATCCGTTCCTGCAGTGGTACTCCTGTCCACCGCTACAGTCGCCGACAGCGAGGCCTTAGTCCCGAGGTGATCCCGCTCGAACTTCTCCAGCAACACAACGTACCGGGAGAAATGGCTAGCGGAGGGCCTTCACAGCTTACTGTTGATCAGCCTCTAATTCCTGAGACCTTCCACGGTGAGGTTTATGAAGACGTCGAGGACTGGTTAGCCCAGTATGAGCGAGTCGTCAAAGCCAACCGCTGGCCAACTGAACAAAAGCTATCGCGCGTCTACTTTGCTTTGGCAGACAGCGCTCGTACGTGGTACGAGAACCGCGAGTCAACGCTGTCTTCGTGGGAAGAATTTCGGCAGCAAATTTTCGGGACATTCGCAAACACCGACCGCTGTGATTCTGCTTTGCAGCTCATCGAAGCACGCATACAGAAACCAAATGAGAGCGTCGCCATGTTTGCGGAAGACATGACCCGCCTATTTCAGCGGGCCGACCCCGAGATGCTTGAAGGTAAAAAACTACGACATTTAATTTAATTCAGTTTAATTCAGTTTATTCCGACATCACAGGAGACATTACAAAAGTCACAACAGTGATGCTGTGGGGCGAAAGCAAAAAGCCATTAAGGCTTGACGAAGGCTTTCGCACCATTCGACAACATAGCAACAGCAACAGCAGCATGAGATCATCAGTTATTATACAATATCAAAAACATGTACTTCAAGGTCATGCCGATTTGCATTTTATTAACACGTTGAAAAACATTTACAGAACGGAGCAGTATAAATGGTTTATTGTAATAAACTGTTTAAGGTTAGTGGCAGTAAGTAGCTCATCATCTGGCGACCATAGTTAGTACGTGTGTAAGGAATTTTCCAGTCATCGGTGGCTCGTGTGCTATAGGGGCAGGTATAGGGTGTCAAACGCGCTAAATCAGTAAGAAAAGAGTCGTGATTCTTTAAGGAAGTACGATATCGCTTCATTAAAATTGTATTGTATATCTCAGGCATTGGTTGTAAATTAAGAGCTTCGAAAATGGGTTTGGAATGTTCATCGCGAGGAACACCTGTAATTATGCGCACAGCCTTTTTCTGTAATCTATATATTCGGCCTAAGTTCTTTTCCGATGTGGTGCCCCATACTAGATAGCAATAGCTTAATGTAGATAAAAATAGCGAATTATATAGTAAGAGTTTAATTTTTTGTGGCAAGAGAAAACGTAAGCGCGATAAGATACCTACAGTACGAGAAAGTTTAGCATGGACAAACTCAGCCTGATCCTTCCATAGCATGTTTTCGTGGAAAAAAACTCCCAGAGTTTTCACTATCGGTTCAGTCCTTATAGATTCTGAGCCAATCACTAATGATAAATCGCAGTTTACGGGCTTATTTATTGGACGAAAGAGCACAGATTTTGTTTTTGAGGTGTTTATAATTAGCGAATTTCTTATGCTCCAAATGTGCAGCAGTTTCAAGACACTATTTGCTTTGTCAACTAGTTTATGCAAATCGCAGTCTTTAAAAAATAAGCTGGTATCATCTGCATAAATAATAAATGTTGTATTGTTATCGATGTTTGTCAAGTCGTTCACATACAGATTAAAAAGCAGGGGACCCAGAATACTTCCTTGGGGCACGCCATGTGACAGCTTTTTAAAACTAGATGCGTAGCCATTAATATCTACTTTTTGCTGTCGGTATTTCAAATAGGTTTTTATGACACTTATAAAGTTCCCCCGAAAACCATAGTGTTCTAGTTTTTTAATTAATGTAATGTGGTTGATTCTGTCAAATGCTTTTGAGAAATCTACAAAAATTCCAAGTGTATATATTTCCTTTTCAAATGCATCGAGTATGATTTCTTTTTGCATTAGTAGGGCAGTTTCTGTTGAGCGCTGCTTTGTGAAACCAAATTGAAAAGGCGTCATAATGTGGTGCTTGGTTAAGAATGACACTATTCGTTTATGTAACAACTTTTCAATTACTTTAGAAAATACAGGTAAAATAGAAATTGGTCTGTAATTGGTCATGCTATTTTTGTCACCACCTTTGAAAATAATAGAAACTTTGGCTATCTGAAGACGACTAGGAAACGTGCCCAATGAGAAGATTAAGTTAATGATGTATTCTAAAATAGGAGATATGACATGAATAACATGCTTAACTGGACGGATTTCTAGGCCGTCTACGTCACAACACCTGCTATTCTTCAGTGACATGAAATCTGCCGTAACCTCCTGTGTAGTCACTGGAAATAGAAATGCACTTTCGCCTACTTGCGAACCCATGAATCGCGCAAAATTATTGTCGTGCGAGCTCTCTCCAATAGAGGTAAAGAATTTATTGAAAGCTTCAGCAAGGTCATCACCAGTTAGAACGCGGTTGTCTACAATGAGTTTAGTCGGGTATGTGCTATCATCCGAGTGTGGGTGGAGCAACATGTTTAACTTTTCCAGATGGCTTCGGACGTTTTGGTTTTTTCAGGGCTGAAAAGGTTGCTAAAATATTCAAGTTTGCTTTTCCTTAATAAAGAGTTTGTAGTATTTCTATGTTTTCTAAATGTCTTCAAGTCTTCTTTGTCTCTAGATATTAGAAATTTCTGGTAAAGTGCATTTTTTACTTTTATAGCTTGAAGGCATTCCGAAGTAATCCAAGGCTTTCTTGCCTTGCGTGGTCTGCGTTTTGCTTTGAGCGGAAAGCACTTGTTGTAGGCTTCACTAAAACGTTCGATGAAAACATTATACGCTGTGTCTGCATCAGTTTCACGGAAAACAGCGTCCCATTTTATCTTGGATATATATGCAGCGAACATATCAATTGTACTAGGACATATGTACCGGAATGGGGTAGGCGGTGGCTTTGCATCCCTAAGTTGAAGCTTCTTTTGACTTAAAATTGAGTAAACAGGCAAATGGTCGCTAATATGTGTCTTAAGGACACCCGAGCAAAGAGGTGCACTTGTGCTATTTGTTATAATGACGTCGATAAGTGTGCAGGATTGGGCATGAAATCGAGTGGGGTGTTTTATAACATTTTTAAATGCGTTTGATTCCATGATATTGCAAAGTTCAAGACGTTGGGGGCTGGAAGTTAGCATATCAATGTTTAGATCACCCCCGATAGTAAGATTGTAACCATTTTCATTGACCCACGACAGGAAAGTGTCTAGAAACGTAAAAAAGTTGCACATGTTACATTTGGGGGGGCGGTATACCACAGAAAAAATACCCGAAGAACATTTTACAGTCATAATCTCGTAATCGTCAGTAACCACAGAAAAAGCCTCGAGTATTTCACACTCAAACACATCTTTGACCAGGAGCATAACACCACCACCTAATTTATCACTGCGGTTCAAGAAATACGTGGCATAGCTAGGTATACGAAGAACGTCGGATTCATGGCGATACCAGGTTTCAGTAACCATGATGACGTCAAAGGAGAACTCAAACGATTCAAGCAGTATTGCTATCTCATCTGCCTTGTTTCTGGCTGATTGCGCATTTATATGAAGGTAGGAAATGTGGTGTTTTCTACCAGATACCAATAGGCTCAACTGGTGTGGCGTTAAGCAGTCTGCAGCCATTTTCTTTTTGCCCTGTTTTTCTTCTAGCTTTTTTTTTTTTGCTAAAGGATGAAGCTCAACAAATTTAAACAATCTTTTCGAGATCGCTCTCAGTAGTTATCTGAAGCACCCTCGACTTCTCATCCTTTCGCGCAAAAATTTTGCCGCCTTTCGTCCAGGCAAATCGCCATTCGGCTTCCTTCTTGCGCGCTACAGTTTGTCCCAGTAGTTTTTTTAACTGTGGGCATAGGTGTTCATTGACGTAGACAAATGTCTTTCCTGGGAAACCAATATCAGCTGTCGTTAAGCGCAACTTTTTCGCCTTTTCCAGAACTGCGTCTCGCTTAGACCGGTTGTTGAACTGCACAACAATATGAGGGCAAGATGCATCCTTAGCAGTCACGCGATGGCAAATTTCTATGTCATCTTCTTTCACTGATTCGCCGACAGCTTCACCAATCTTCTGAACGACCCTGGTCAACCGTTCACTCTCCACGAAAGGAACATTTTTCACTTCAATATTTCGGTTTCGCGAGTACTGTTCTAGGGCGGTAGTCCTACGTTCATTGTTGAGAACGACCTGCTTCAGCTGACTGCAATCAGTCTTCAGAACATCATTTTGAGCCTTTAGCTCACCGTTTTCTTTTTCAAGCCGCGAGCACAGAGCCGAAATTTCTTCAAACTGCTTATTAAAAAAGTCTAGACTTGTTTTCACATCACGTATTTCCTTACGCAGCTCTCTCTCCAGGGCAGTCCGCATTTCGCGAAACTCTTGTTTCAACTCTTTAAAATGTTTTTCCATTTCGGCTGGCGACATCAAAAAACACTATGGCAGATGAGAGGCGTCAAGGAAGAGCTGTTTGCCGGTCTCCTACGCAACCCACCAACAAGCGTAGCCGAATTTGTCAAAGAGGCTACAACAATCGAGCGAGCACTGCAGCAACGGCGCCGATACCATGACCAACCAATCAAAACATCTCCCAGTCTCTCTGCTTTGAGTGCCGGTAGTGAGTGTTCTCTGCGCGAACTCATTCGTGAGGTCGTTCGGGAGGAGATCCGAAACCTCCTTGTGACTCCGCAAGAAAATACCATGGCTTGCGTTGCAGAAGTTGTGCGTCAAGAACTCTGCCAGGCATTTTCGTTGCCCGAATCGCCCTCAGACCAGCGGTCTGTGAGCTACGCATCAGCTGTCCGTCGACACACTCCAGTGTCCTACAACTCGTCACCACTGGCTTATCGTGACGTGAGCCAAGGGCCTTACAACGAGCCGTGGGCCCCAGCTCCCAATCCGCCGCAGCCGTATCCACAGTCCAACGTGCCTATGCAAACGGCGCCAATGTACACCCCGCCGACATCTGCATCTTGGTCGCAAGGTATGCCCACCAGTCGACCATTCATCCGTAAGACGGACTTGTGGCGCACCGTCGACCGTCGACCACTTTGCTTTCGTTGCGGAGAAAACCGGCCATATTTTTCGCCATTGCCCGTACCGTGACCGTAGACATCATAACTTTCTACAAACCTCCCCTCGTGCCTATTTCGATAACCGCCGTGACAGCAGTGCAGGCCCGCAAGCACCGCAACCCGAAGTGCCGTATCGTCGACCCCGCTCTCCTTCACCTGCACCGAACTCGCCGCCGCAGCACAGGTACTCCGAGGGGGTCTGGGGCAGATCTCCGAGCCCTCGTCGGGGAAACTAACAGCTGCGACCTTTGGGGGGAAGGTTGCCACCCGTCGAGATGCTAACACACCCCCAACATCTTCTCTACGACGTGATATGACGAATGATACCACGGATCGTACGACGCACGATACCAAGGACGATACGACGTCACCGACATCAACGGAAATCGTAAGCGCCAATCTAGACATTTGTATAGACGGACGCCCAATAACAGCACTGGTAGATACTGGTGCGGACTTCTCTATTATCAGCCGCAAACTCGCCGACTGCCTAAAAAAAGTAAGAACAATATGGACGGGACCAAACATTAGAACCGCAGGGGGTCAATTGGTGACGCCGACAGGCAAATGTACAGCTCGAATTAATATCGGCAGTTCAGATTTCGTCGCTACTTTCGTAATTTTACCGGAGTGCTGCAAAGACCTGATCTTGGGCATGGACTCCTTGCGTGAATACGGTGCCATTATCAACATTCCTGAGAGATCGGTTACGTTTTGGACGGCTCCAGATCAAGTTTCGGATGTGCCCTGTACAGACCAGCGACGTCAGCCTTTACCGCGGTCGAGTGCACTCGTGGCTGTGACATAAGACACGTCGAGCGATTCTGAAAACATCGCCGAGCAAATTCCAACACTGCTATTCAGCCATGGTTTATCTATCGCAAGAGGCGTCGTAAGCATAAAATGCGGACACACGCACGTCCTTATTACGAACTTCAGCTCTGAACGCGGACATCTAACGAGGGGCATGGCAGTCGTGTACGTGGAAGAGCTCGCCGAGATGACAGACTGTCTAACTCTTGAAAAAAGATAATTCAACTGATCTCACCCCTGCACCTCTATCTGTTGATATTGGCCCAAGTTTGCTGCCGGCGCAGAAGCAAAGTATCATGCAGCTTATTAACAAGTTTGAAGATTGTTTCTCTTCGATTTCCAGGGTCCGTCAAACGCCGCTGACGAAACATCGAATTATAACGGACGACATGACCAGACCCATCAGGCAAAACCTGTACCGGGTAGCTCCGCGAGAACGTGAAGCCATCGAAAAGCAGGTGCGACAGATGCTTGAAGACGACGTTATTCAGCCGTCGAAAAGCCCTTGGGCTTCGCCGGTTGTATTAGTGAAGAAAAAAGACGGCACCTTACGTTTCTGCGTGGATTACCGCAAGCTGAATCAGGTGACAAAAAAAGACGTCTACCCACTTCCACGTATCGACGATTCACTCGATCGACTACGGCACGCGCGTTATTTCTCGTCGATGGATCTAAGGAGTGGGTATTGGCAGATAGAAGTCGATGAAAGAGATCGGGAGAAAAGAGCTTTTGTGACACCTGATGGCCTTTTTGAATTTAAGGTACTTCCATTTGGCTTGTGCTCAGTACCGGCAACGTTTCAGCGGCTAATGGACACCGTACTATCAGGCCTCAAGTGGCAGACGTGCTTAGTGTATTTAGATGACGTCATCGTATTTTCTGCCACATTCGACGAACACGTCAGGCGACTGCAGTCAGTATTTCAAGCTATCCGTTCCGCCGGAATAACACTTGAGCCGGAAAAATGCCATTTCGGTTTCGAAGAGCTTCTGTTCCTGGGGCATCTTGTCAGCAGTGAAGGTGTGCGGCCTGACCCTGAAAAAATAGCTGCCGTTACGAATTTTCTTGCGCCAACTGACAAAAAGGCCGTCAGACGGTTTTTAGGACTGTGTGCTTACTACCGACGCTTCATTGAGAACTTCTTGCGCATTGCCTCGCCGTTGACTCGCCTTACCAGAGAAGACGTCGCATTCGTATGGAATGAAGAGCAGCAAAAATCATTCGACGAGCTGCGGCAACGCCTTCAGAAGCCACCAGTCCTCGCACACTTTGATGAGGACGCACCGACAACAGTGCACACCGACGCTAGCAATGTCGGCTTAGGAGCTGTACTCGTGCAGTGGCAGGATGGCGCCGAACGAGTAATTGCTTACGCGAGCAGAACTCTTTCACGTGCGGAAGAAAATTATTCCACTACGGAAAAAGAGTGCCTTGCGGTGGTGTGGGCGGTTATAAAATTCCGCCCATACCTGTAGGTCGTCCTTTTAATGTTGTCAGCGACCATCACTCCCTCTGCTGGCTGACGAATTTAAGAGAGCCTTTAGGACGGTTGGCGCGCTGGAGCCTGAAGCTTCAAGAATTTGACATGACGGTGGTCTACAGATCGGGGAAGCGACATTCAGACGCTGATTGCCTTTCTCGTGCGCCATACGAACCTGCGACGGCAGAAGATGACGACACAGCCTTTGTCGGAGTTGTAAACACGGCAACAGTCGCACAGCTGCAACGAAACGACCCCGAACTAGAACCCATAATACGTTTTTTAGAGGGTCGCACTTCAGCTGTACCTAGACTGTTTGCGAGAGGGCTTTCGTCATTTTGCTTGCGCAACGACGTCCTGTATAAGATGAACTTCACGCCAAACGAAACGACTACTTACTCGTCGTCCCAACATCTCTAAGGAGCAAAGTATTACAGGCATGCCACGATGAACCAACATTCGGCCACCTGGGTTACACGCGTACGTTGTGCAGAGTGAGGCAGAAATACTACTGGCCACGACTGATGGCGAACGGTCAACACTATGTTCGGACGTGCCTTGATTGCCAGCGCAGAAAAGTTCCACCCGTCAAACCAGCAGGCCTCCTCCATCCTATTGACGTTCCTGTTACTCCATTCGCTCAAGTCGGAATGGATCTTTTGGGCCCATTTCCAACCTCATCAGCAGGTCGCAGATGGATTATAGTAGCCACCGACTACCTCACTCGTTACGCCGAAACCAAGGCTTTGGAGAGGGGCACGGCAAGTGAAGCAGCCCGATTTTTTGTAGAGAATGTGGTGCTGAGGCATGGTGCTCCATCAGTGGTAATAACTGACAGGTGAACTGCATTCGCAGCCGAACTATTACAGACAGTTTTAAGACTTAGTGGCACATCCCACCGGCGAACAACGGCGTATCATCCGCAAGCGAATGGTCTTACGGAACGTCTCAACAAGACACTAGCGGATATGCTCTGCATGTACGTCGATGTGGAGCATAAAAACTAGGATGAGATCTTGCCGTATGTCACGTTCGCCTATAACACGGCTTATCAAGAAACAACAAGAACAACGCCATTCCGCCTTCTTCATGGTCGTGAAGTCACCACTATGCTGGATGCTATGCTGCCGCACGAGTGCGAAGACGCTGAAGCGGATGCTGATTATATCGCTCAGCTGGCCGAAGAAGCCCGACAACTTGCACGCCTACGTATTAGTCGCCAGCAGGACTACGATTCAAGACGGTACAACCTTCGTCACCGATCAGTCTCCTACGAGCCAGGAGAGAAAGTTCGGATATGGACACCTATTCGGCGCCGTGGCCTCTCAGAAAAAACTGTTAAGACGGTACTTCGGTCCCTATAAAGTTCTGCGACGTCTCAGTGACATTAATTATGAGGTTGTTCCTGATACTGCGCACTCTTCAAGGCGTCGAAGGTATGCTCCTGAAGTTGTGCACGTGGTACGCATGAAGCCTTATTTCGCCGAATGAACTCATGCGTTTCCAACGAGTACAAACCGCTTTGATTATAAAGCATCGGGACGATGCTTTCTTGAAAGGGAGGCTAATGTCACGGCTAAAGGCCGGGCAAGAAGACAAAGGACGACGAAGTGATGAGCGTGGACAGCACCCACGATTCCTCTGAAAAAGAAGAAGTCGAAGTGGCTGCTCTTTTGTTCTGTTAATACAGACCTCGTTTTTCTGGTCGCACCGTCGTCCTGTGCTCTGTTATTTTCGCCTAGCGACAATATTCTTATGAGATAGAAACACGAAAGTGTGTTTTTTTTTGCTAGATTGATGAAGCGCCGGCGGGGTGGTTTTTCAGAGTTGTCCTATCGAGATCTTATGAAGCTATCCAGTGGCTGAACCGTACTTATGTACAGCTGCGGCCATGTCTGTGTACAGTGCGAGCAGCCGGTTATTGCTCTGCGGGGGGACACCTTGCGGTAGTCTGGTTCTGACACGGGTCGAACGCATGCGTGGTCTAGTAGTCAGTCTGACCACGTCATGGCCCGAACCTGCCGCAAAGTGTCAACCCGCTGAGCGAAAATCCGCTGCTCGCGCGCTTTGTACAGACGTGGCCGCAGCTGTTCATTTTGGTGCATCTAAAGTGTTGCCGATAAACAACACTTTACATGTGAAAGCGAAGACGCTGTTTTCTCAGCCTCTCCTCCTCTTTCAACTTCTGTGGAAGCCCAACTGATGTTGCAGACAAAGTTGTGCTCCCTTCAAGTTAAGTTATAAATTTGCCTTGTAGATGTCAACGTACAAAATATTTTGAAATTTTGGATCCTAAAAACTGTCGGCTTCCGTTTTTTTTTCGGATTTCCTCCTGCCAAAATTTCAGGTCTAAAGCAGCATTAATTGAGCCCCCACCACATCTGTCACATGTATCATCTCTATGTGGTCTTGAGTCTAATTCGCGATTGTGGCGGAGTCTGAAAGGTGGCTATAGAAATTTCACATTGAAAGAAAGCCCAAGATAGCTATGCAGTTTATCCTCGGCATTGCTGTTGTCGAAGCTGTGATGTCGGCTTTTTCCATAATTATTTTCGCACTTAACCAACAGAGATTGATCTTATTTTTCAGTCATCAATGGCACAAGCTTTGGAATGCATTCACTTTCATCAAAACTTGTTTTAAATACCAGGAGACTGTATGGTCAAAAAGAAAGCATTAAAAGTTCATGTCAAGACTTCATAAGTTCTGTTGTAGCCAAATGTGCTTGGGTTAATGTCCTGCATGGCTAGAAAGTCAATCAAAAGAGCTTTAGTGTCGCTTGAACAAGTACTATAACATTGCATAGAAGTGCAGGGAACGCAGAAAAATCCCACAGCAATTGCCTAAGTCGGATGGCTCCAGCAAGATAGCAGCTACATTTAGTGTATGTGGAGTTCTAGTGCAAGGCAGTACAAAGAGACAATAAGTGTGATGTAAGCGGTTGCCATTTCGAAGGCATTGCCACTTTTCACTGTGTGGGAATTGAGGCTGGCCCGCTGCCTTTGCGCGGCTCTTTTTCCCGCCTTTCTGCCGTTCTCATTTCCCGACATGTCTGCCCCCTTGCTGTCTGCCGCGCTGGGAAGGGCGGAGTGACTTTAACTCCCTCACCCGGAAGCGGATGTGGACTGTGGCGCCGCGCGCGGGGACCCCGAGAGGTTTTTGCGCGCTGCGTCGGGAGCGGGCAGATACTCTCCGGACAGCAAACGGTGAGCCACGCTATCTTTTCGTCCGTCGACTCCCGTCAGTCGGGGGCTCGTCGGACTTCGCTGACGGCGCTCGCGCCCGAGGCGACACGCTCACCCGCTGTTGCCCCCCTCTGTAACGCACGGCCGAAGGGCGGTACGGTGTCCTAGTGCTTGGCCAGGCCTCGCTACGCCGACCCGTCTCCCTTCGAAGCCAACGCGAGCGCCTTTGCCCTTGCTCGAGCAACCGGGCCTTTGCTCCGGTGTCTCCGTGGATCACCTTTACCGCGCGGAGACGTGCTCGTGGCACCCCTGTGTAGTACTTTGTGCCCGTGGCGTGGTTAAGCCTACTTGCTTTCCCGCCGCTGCCTTTTTGCAACGGGCTGTACTGCGTTTGGTTGCCACATAAGTGTTGCGATTCGAGCAGTATCGGTTTTCCCTCCCGCCACGGCGAAGGTTAACGCGTGCCCTGCGGCTCGCTAAGACCGGACCCACGCTGGTGGCCGTACTCCTTCGGGATACGTGTACACCACAACTGCTAAGTGTCATGCACCGGATCCCAAAAGTAATGGAAGCAAGTGACACTCAAAACAGTCATTGCATTGCACATGCACGTCCAAGCTTGCTATACAGTGAAATTTCGATTATACGGCTCCCGCTTTCCTTACGACTCTCATTTTACGACGAATCTGTTTGGTCCCAGCGAAATCCCCACGGAAGTAATGTATTAAACACGATGGCTATACGACGCAATTTATGCTGACGACTTTTCAATTCTGGCGAAGAGGGAAAAAAAACGTCACAGTTTCGCCACAAGGGCAAAGCAACAAACGCGATAGCAACAACTTAGAATGTAACACTGAGAACAAAAAGCAGATAAAACCTGCAGCGCTCAGCTCACTCACAAATACGCAGAACAACACTTAGGACAAGAGCGAACTAACACGTTTACAGCTCGACGCTTAACGTGCTGGAACAAAAATGACTGTCGAAACGTAATCACAGGTACAGGTATGAGGGATGAACTAACGAGTGTCCCAGTTGTTACTTCGCTGTGTTGAAAAGCGTGCTATTTTTGCAAATGGGGCTTGTGCAGTGAGTGATCTTTGTGCTCCCGGCAACTTAACGCAATCGTTCCAGTGAAAGCCGAAGACGCATGATTCTCTCTCACCACAGGATGAGCACGCGGATAAGCCCCTCCCCTTCCGCGGCGCAAACCACTCATGGGGCATGAGCACGCATCGGCGCATCGTGACAAGATGAGTGCCGAGCGCGCTCATCGCACCATCTCGCTGGTAATGCTGAAACGCGCTGTGTCCCCTTGAGATAGGCTCTGCCAGCGCTGTGTGGTAGATATAAATAGCTTGCGGTTTCAATGTTGAAGGAGGTGCTTCTACGTGGCTCAGTAGCTAACGCTGCGCACTCAAGAACGAAAGGTCAGACATTCGATTCTGCGTGCGGGAGTCTTTTTCTGGATTATTTTTTCTTCTTGTGTGTTCATATACATAGATACGTGTACCTATTCGGTGAATGACAGCTGGTGCCGGCGGCAAAACCAGCTGAGAGTGTCCATATAGTTGCTATCGCAATAAAAACTCTTTACTCGAATTGAATGGCAACCACCAAATATGCGCAAGTGCTAAGTAAGAACCTGTGTTCTCTTTCGTTGACTATTAGAAAAGTCCAGTGAGTTGAGACAGTAAGTTGTAGAGTGAAAAATTTATTCTCCTGACACTTCGGCGCTTCTGTTTACATGCCTCGATAGCTTGTGTGTCTAGGGTCATTACCTACACAAGCTGTATCCACATGGAGTAGTAGCTCCAGCTTGATGGAAAGGTCATCTTTGACATCTGGATATTTTTACTTTTTTAATCCATGGCAACATTTCCTGGACGATATACTGCTGATCTCCTGCCTTTGTTTGTGGCACTCACAGTCACAGGCCTTGAGTATGCAAAAGGACTCAATGCAGCATTTTCACGCTGAAAAATAACTTTGGTTAGATGTAAACATTCGTAATAACAGTGGGACATCACCAGCTACACTTCAAGGCAACAAATTACAAAGCGCACTGCTCAGTCACGCATGAAGGCATCTACGCACACCCACGGTCTGTGGCCATTATGTGTTGGGAATCTTACTGTGTCACTCTACGGACGGAAGGTTGTTGCCAATGTGGTTTTGATTTCCTTTGCATGCACAGGCAATTTTTTACTCTTCTCTCTGGAAAAAAAAAATGAATGGATTAGACATTCTAAGTTTGAGAATGAAGATTTGCTTACGGCTGCTTCAACTAAACAATGCCGTCGTTAGCTTTCATTTTGAAGATAATTACTCTCTACCTTCCTTGAACAAGTGCAAGATAGTGCTGTTGGCTTTAGGCGGTCTGTCCCCCCCCTTTTTTTTTGGCAAGACTGAGTATCACTGCCTATATTCCTAGTTTTTCAATTATATGATGCCCCGATTACGCTACAATTTTGTGGGGTCTCGTGAAAGTCGTATAATCGGGGCTCCACTGTATCTCTCGTGAATTTCAGGTGGGCCACGACAACTGGGTTCGTGGTGTCAAGTTCCACCCCGGTGGCAATACCTGCTGAGCTGCTCAGACGACAAGACGTTGCGTGTCTGGGAGCTGGCACACCAGCGATGCTGCAAGACCTTGGAGGCCCACTCGCACTTCTGCACATCGCTGGGTGAGCAGCCTTTGCTCGTCTTTCTAATGCTATGCGTGACACCATCTCTGTGACAGTGGGACTTCGCTCCTGTAAGCGAGGCTACTGGGCTTTCATTTTGTGACCATTGCAGCTGTACTCGATGACGATGGCCTACCGGTGTGATGTCGGTGCATGTTAAAGAACAGATGGTCAAGCTTTTTGGAGCTCTCCACTACGGCGTTTCTGATAATCACGTGAGGATTTGGGCCCGCCACGGTGGTCTAGTGGCTAAGGTACTCGGCTGCTACCCGCAGGTCACGGGATCAAATCCCGGCGTGGCGGCTGCATTTCCGATGGAGGCGAAATGTTGTAGGCCCGTATACGCAGATTTGGTGCATGTGAAAGAACCCCGGGTGGTCAAAATTCCGGAGCCCTCCACTACGGCGTCTCTCATAATCATATGGTGGTTTTGGGACGTTAAACCCCACAAATCAATCAAATCAATCACGTGAGGATTTGGGACATAAAACCTCAGATGTTGATCGACGACGATGGCCGGAAGTGCGAGGGTGCGAACCCCTCTCTGTGGCCGTGGGACTTCGCTCCTGTAAGCGAGGCTACTGGGCTTTCATCTTGTGACCTTGCAGCTGTACTCGATGACGATGGCCTACTGGTGTGATGTCGGTGCATGGTTTAAAGAACAACAGATGGTCAAGCTTTTTGGAGCTCTCCACTACGGGTTTCTGATATCACGTGAGGATTTGGGCCCCGCCACGGTGGTCTACTGCTAAGGTACTCGGCTGCTGACCCGCAGGTCACGGGATCAAATCCCCGTCTGTGGCTGCTGCATTTCCGATGGAGGCGGAAATGTTGTAGGCCCGTATACTCAGATTTGGGTGCATGTGAAAGAACCCCGGGTGGTCAAAATTTCCGGAGCCCTCCACTACGGCGTCTCTCATAATCATATGGTGGTTTTTTGGGACTTAAACCCCACAAATCAATCAAATCAATCACGTGAGGATTTGGGACATAAAACCTCAGATGTGATCGACGACGATGCCTGAAGTGTGAGGTGCGAACACCCTCTCTGTGGCTGTGGGACTTCGCTCCTAAGTGTAAGCGAGGCTACTGGGCTTTCATCTTGCGACCATTGCAGCTGTACTCGATGACGATGGCCTACTGGTGTGATGTCGGTCGGTTTAGTTAAAGAACAACAGATGGCAAGCTTTTTGGAGCTCTCCACTACGGCGTTTCTGATAATCAAATAATGGATTTGGGACATAGCACCTCAGATGTGATCGATGACGATGGCCATAAATGCGAGGGTGTGACACTTGAAGAGCAGGTCCTGTGGAAACTGCTTGCCAGGTTTGTCTGAGGGCCAGAGCAGTTTAGTGTTAGTACAGCTGTTGGTCCTTTCTTATCGTGAGCGTCTCTCATAATGATATGGTGGTTTTGGGATGTTAAACCCACAAAATCAATTTTTTATTGTTAATGACAAAAAGAAAACTGCATGTTTAAGCGAATAGTGATTTTGGTCAAATATTTTCAAATTGAGTTCCAATACTATATATCACATATTAAAAAGAAAAATGGGCATAGTTGACATGACCTAACTAATTCTTAAAAATTGAAACAAGGCCTTGCATATGTCCTTTTTTTTCTTTACCAGAAAAAGTGGGAACAACGTTGAATACTGTATATGCCCAATATAAATCGATCCCGAACTTGCAACCCCTTTTAGGCAAAAAAAATTGATTCAAAGTGCAGCCTCATGCTGTGGCCATAGCACACCAGTAAGTCTTTCAGAAGGGGGAGTGATGCAAATAAACATCTATTTGCCCGTGAAACATCGCTTATACTGGTCGCTTGAGAGAAGGATGTGGCGGTCAGTCATTGCCCATCGTGTGAGCCACTGCTGCTGCTCGCTATTGGAAGGGTTGCTGGTGGTACGAGATGCCGCATGTGGAAAACACCGCATGGACCATGTCGACAGTCCATATTAGGCATCATCAATCCTGTTGTGTACATGTATCCCGAAGGAGTACGGCCACTAGCGTGGGTCCGGTCTTAGCGAGCTGCAGAGCACGCGTTAATCATCGCTGTGGCGAGAACACGGTACTGCTCAAGGTCGCAACACTTTATTGCCTGCAGCAACACCAAAAGCTCAGTACAGAGCCTGTTGCAAAGGCACAGTTGGAAAGCAAATGGGCTTATCCACGCCACGGGAGAGAAGTACTACACAGGGGTGTCGCGAGCATGTCTCCATAGGCAAAGGTGATTCACGGGGACACCGGAACAAAAGGCCCGGTTGCTCGAGCGAGGGCAAAGGCGCTCGCGTTGGCTTCGAAGAGATACGGGTTGGCATAGCCTGGCCACTCACTAGGGCACCGCACCGTTTTTTGGCCTAGCGTTCGGAAGGGGGGGCGACAACAGGTAAGCGTTCGCTGCAGGTGCAAGGCGTTGGTGAAGTCCGAATGAGCCCCAAATAAATGGAGAGCCAGAGTACGGAAAAGAAATGCGTGCTTACACCTTGTCCTCCCAGAGAGGTTCTCTCTCACTTCCGACGCGCATGCGCAAAACGTTCTGAGAGACTTGCGCGTGGCGCCACAGTCATCCGTTACCCGGTGAGAGGGGTTAAACGTCACTCACTCCCTCCCGCTCTCCCAGCACGAAAGACCGCAGAAGAGAGGAGAGTCATGTGAGGACATCAGAACGCAGAAAGAGGCAGCAAAGCCCGCGCAAAGGCAGGGGGCTAGCCTTGATTCCCACAATCTATATCGCTCACCACTTCGCTTAGGTTTTAACGCGGTTAGCGGGTTGCTCATATTCTTCGCGATGGTACACGCTTTTTCTTAAAAATGATCATAGCTGTCTCTCAGGCTTTAGCTTCTCTGGTTGTGAACCCACTCTTGAATAAGCCTCCACATATAGGTCCGCGATACAAACGGTGTGTCGCGGTGCATGCGAAGATTTAGGTCCTTTGTTTTCTTTATCCCCTCACACTTTTTGCACACATCGAACTTGCACCCAGCTTTATTGTTGTTTTCCGGCTGTGCACAGAGGATCGCTTGACGCTTCAAAGCAGCGCTGTACTGTTGCTCGTGTAGCGGTGACACCTTGGCGTACGTTGAGCAGCTTTGCAAATGGCACACAACACTGTTCGCAAGCGAGCAAAATGCAAAAATGGTGAACACAGGCGAACAGCGGTGAGTGCAAAAGAGTGAAGACGCTTGTGGGTGCATGTGGCTGGACATGTGGATTACCGTGAAAACCGTAATGTAGGTTGACCACCCAAAGGTTCCATCTCTGGAAAAGAAAATTTTAAAAATCACAAAGTATCGCGGCGCACCCTTACCTCAGTAATTACGCGACACAACCAACTGCACTGCGATGACATTTCTTTTTATTTGACACTAATCTTGCGTAGTTAAACGCCAGAAGGCCACAAAATGCTGTCGCTCATACTGCCGAACTTGAGTCCGGCGACGTCTGTTTTCTAGTAACGTCCCAGAGTGCATCGTCCTCCGGTCCATCCAATGCATTGCTGATGCAACATTTGCGGAAAAATTGAAATATGCCAGCCATTCTGTTTTATAAGTCGCCGCACCAACGATGGTGATCCCTCGAATTGCACCTTTGTGAGCCCAGAGTTGCACGCGCTCTCAAGAGCTTTCATGCGGCTGCACTCTGCTGTTATGGGTAGCGACCTTGCACACAGCTACTGGATGAATTGAATGAGTAGTGTTTCCAGTTTGGGGTGCACTGCAGTCCGTCTTTGAAGCGATGCTTTTTTTTTTGTTACTGCAGGGTGTGATGTGCTGCTTTTATTGGCTCCTCCAGTTTTCTCTCATGCATCGAATTCGTGTTGTGCCGCCAGATCGCCGTGCGCTTCTGCATACTTAATAACTTCTATTTGAAAGTCTATCGTAAAGTGCTGTCGACTACCACTCATTTCTGAAGGAAAAAGACAAAAGAAAACAGGGGACTGACAGTAATAACCAAAGCAAAATGGCGTTGCTAAAACTGTAGGCCTTGCGTAGCCTTGCCAAATGGCACTGCTGCTGATGCTCATGATGGCAATGGAGGCTTTCAACTTCATCTGCCCATTGTTGCAAGACTTCTACATTTTTTTCTGCCAATGATTGGTATATAAGACGAGAGTTGACTTTTCATTGCTTTTTTTTACATTCGACCTATATTTTAACATTTATGGTAGTTCTCTGCGAAGTGTTGCCAGCCCACACGTCGCTGCCAGCTTTTCCGAGAAATGCCCATGGTGCTTAGCGGGAAATCTGAATTTTGTAATTGCCTAGTGAGCAAGTGCTGTTAAGGCACCCTGTCCACTAAAGTGAAGGACACGTGTCACGTCTCTCGCGAACGGTAAACATCACATTTTTAGCGAGAGAGAGGTTCATGTCAAGTTTTTCGCAACAGATGGATGTCTGTCGCGTTGTTAGTGAGCGATAAACACGTGTCGCGTTTTTTGCTAGTCGAGTGCACCGTCATGCGGCGAGTGCTGGTGTTGCTGATCTTGCCCGACAGACACGCCGATACGGTGGCACTACCATTGAAACAGTGATGTCAGCAGTGACGCTTCTCGAAAAAATGATGCATCTTCAATGCGCTGTTGCTGACACCTCCTCCTCTAGCCAACATAGCTATACTGTGGTTTCGCGATCAGTTTCCACGACTCCATTGCTTCTGCAGCTGACTTTATTAATGTGGCGAATAGCAGTGAATTCTAGAACGACGACCGTTCGTCGGACCTTTCAGAAAAGTCAATTCCAAGTCGACTTTACGATTCCCTGTATGGTTCGACTACCTTTGAAAGGCTGTTTTATTGGAAAAACGTAGACTTATAATCTGCAATAGTATATGGTAATAGCCTTGTAGTCTCAATTCCAATTGCATTGCATATGTTCCATTTAAATGTTTATTTTTTGCTGCATAGTGGGGCAAAGTTCCTTCCAGGCACCTTTTACCAACCGTTCGTGATGGTGCGCACATGTCTTGGCGCAGATTTCCACCGCACAGCGCCGTACGTAGTGACGGGCAGCGTCGACCAGTCAGTCAAGGTGTGGGAGTGCCGCTAGACGCCACTGACCGCTGCGAGCATTCACGGTGGCGCCCTGCTGGCCGAGGACTGACGACCGCAGCAGCAGCAGTCCCTCCTGCAGACAAAGCCTTGGCAGTGACTCAGCTCATGCTTCCAGAGTCTCTCCAACTGCTGCACTGCACCCAGACAATTTTTTTTTTTGTTGCCCCCACTTTGATTTCAACAGCCCTGCTGCCATCGCTGCCGCTGCCACCACCACAAGTCCGCTCGTTAACAGTTTTTGCTGCGGATCGTTGTGCACCGGCTGCACTGTTGCTGCTCCCGCTACCGCTGCCGCAACGCTGCATTGTTTACATACGAGCCACTGCCCGATGCACCACCAAGTGGCTCAGGAATGCAGGATTCTTGCCTACGTTTCAAGTGGACGCCATGGCTGGTGCAGAGGGTGGTGCCTGTCTGGAACTTTTTTTTTTTAACCAATTTTGCCAACCCGAGAGCACATGTGCCTATATATGTTTATTTCCTAAGTTGTAGGCATCCTGGGAACTTTTTGTGGGAAGGGTGACCCAGACTGTTTGGTGTTGTGATGTCTTTGGTGACCGAAAGGGTGGATAGCGGCAAAAAGGGTTAGACAGCACCACCTCGGTGAAACTTCAGTGCACAGTTTTGAGGATTTCCAAAACATTGCTGTACTCTGTCGGGGTAACGTTTGCCAGAGAAATGAGTCTGCTCCTGGTGGAAAGAGACCACATGTTTGTTTCGTTTGGTTGCGCGATTGTCACTGGCTGCTCGTAGTGCGGCTGACTGAGCAGTGAGATAAAGCTCGTGGCTATAGATTCAGCCCGTGGCACGTGCCAGCTATGCGAGAAACTTCCAGGGTGCTTGATGAAGCGATGTTTGTGCAACAAAAAAATCTCTCAATGCGAAGGAGTTCGTATCATTGCCAATGGGACAGGCGGGTTTGAAAAAGATGTGGTGCTTCTGGCTGTTAAGGAAGCACCAAAGGCTATACATATTGCACAGTGTTGGCTGTTAAGGTTTATAGAGCTTGTTTGAAAAAATCGGTACCAAACTACAAAAAAGAGCCCAGTGAATTAGGCTGTGGACCCTCCTCACAAATTAGAA
>WOVY01002110.1:0-113494 GCA_013436015.1 Rhipicephalus annulatus
ATTCATTGGGCCAGTTAGTCTTCGTGAAAGTATTGGATATGGCACCACGGGGAGCGTTTGTCAAGAAGGATAAATATATTTATTTCCCAACAGTTTCGGGAGGGGTCCTCTCTTCTTCAGGGAATGAATTATAACTCATCCTCTGATGAAGGGGGACCCCTCCCGAAACTGTTGGGAAATAAATATATTTATCGTTGTTGACAACGCTCCCGTGGTGCCATATCCCATACCTACTATATATATATTGTGTGTGTGTGCGTGCATATGGGACGCTACGATGAATGGGCGACGTGGCCTCGCTCATACGCCATGTTTATTCCTTCCTGACTTCTTCCTTCTCGGCATCTACCAACCATCGCTACCTTCTTATGTTACAAGATTCCCCCTCACCCCGAAAGAATGCGCTCGTTACATAGTAGAATACATGATGAACAAGCAATCTTAGAACACAAAACATGTCCACATGGGCTGTATTTCCACATCACATTGAAGTTCCGTAAGATCGCACAGACTTCACAGGAGAAGGCACCAATCCGGGGTTTATCAAGTACGGCTCTGGTGGGTGATGCTGGCTGTTACGCTCTGGACAATATAAGCATGCTTTGAGCGTGGAAACAGATGGAAACGCATTCGGCGTTCTTGCGAGGAATGAAAAAGGTTGGAACGCCTTGCAGGATCGACAATTTGGTTGGCATTTTTCGTCGTGAGTGATACAAACGTTGTGCATGCAGTTGGCGTGCCCGTTAATCGTGGCTGATTGGGCGCTGCTTGTGTTCCTGCAGAGTACAAGCGGTTGTTTGGTGGTGTTTAGGGAGTTTTCGATGGCGATGGCGCAGATGTTCAAACCGAAGGCACAATCTTGAACGCTGGTGCAGAAAAGTTTCTTGGCTTTTCTTTCTGCGAAGGCGACTCAAATGCGGAGTCAGTCTTTTTCAGCAGTGGTCGTTGTGGTGGTGGCGGTGGTAGAGGTGGTGGTGGTCGTTGTTCACGACATTCTTCAATTCGCAAGTATGCTTGCGATGTGGCTTAGTTCTTCGTTGTCCTTGTTGGTTGGTGTGGCCGTTTTTGCTGTTGGGCCTCTTCTTGTTGGTTTTGTTGGCGTTGCTTATGTTGCACTATCTGAAGAGGTGAACTTCCTTTAGAAACAAGAGCCCACTTTTCTTTGTAGGTTGATGTGACCAGGAAATAGTGGATAATTGTTAGGGTGTCACAACTCGTGTCAGGCAATGAAAATAGTGCGCCAGAATTGACAGCAAAGTCAGCTGAGGTTTTTACAACGCATTCCTAATTGACGTTCCTGGGAGCCGTCTGTGTTGGTTGGGCTCTCAGGTGGCTGGAAACTTGACGGCGACACTGCGAAATGATTGGTTTGGTCAGATTTTACTTGGGCTGTTTCTCTGTGTCCTCAACTTTGGGGATAAGCTGTTCTTATGCACGAATGTGGACGGTTGGCCCTGGGCTTGGCTGAGTATATTCGGAGCTCGGCAGCTCTATCCCGACCATAGTCGGCGTGTGAGACGAAAGAGCCAAGTGATGGAAAACAAGGAGGTGGGCCAAGTGTGCGAGATGGGGAGTAAGCTGCTCCAATGTGTGAAGACTGATTTTCACTCGATGAGTCATGATGGTGTTGTTTGGTATTTTCCTCGTGCGTCCGCTGGTATACCGTGAAGAAGGTGTCCTTATGACACTAATAGCGACAGTTAGGAGCACCTGAGGAGCCACATGATAGAAAACGAGGTGGTGGTTCACGTATGCAAGACAAATAATAAAGGGCCTCAGGTGAACAAGCAACGTATCGTGTCTTGTGCTGGAGCGATGACTTTGGAAAAGCTGACTTTCATGCAGAAGAGAGGCGCGCTCGATGGTTCGGTTTTTTCCGAAATACGCGTAGTCGACTGTCAATGAACTCATGTGCCACTTCGTTTTGTGGCAGTTGTCGATTCGTGCTGGGATTTCGAATGCTTTTAGACTGCTTCGGGAATTGACGATAGAATGTGGTTTTCTCCAGATGGTTGGCAATAAGTAGGTCTTGTTCATAGTCGTTAAAACGAGTGATCATCTCTTCTTTCATCTTTTGCCATGATTTGTCGTTTTCGAATTAGGAGGAGGAGGAGGAAGGGAAGAAATGAAAGGCAGGGAGGTCAACCAGACGCACGTCCGGTTTGCTACCCTGCACTGGGGGAAGGGGTGAGGGGATTAAAGGAGAAGAGAGAGAGAAGTGAAGGGCAACGTGTGTGTAGATGTGACCTTGTCCATTGCACGTTTATAAGCGGTCGCGTAGTCCGGTCGTCTTTAGAAAACTTAGCGATTTCCGCGTCGCTTTGCCGGCCAGTGACGCGTAGAGCCATGAGCCAAGTATCTTCTCTTCGAAAAAAGGTCTACTGTCTAGTGTCTCTAACGTTTTGCGTAGCAAGTTGCGTTCGCTCGCAAAACGTTCACATGAACACAGTAGATGTTCTACTGTCTCGTCAGTGTCGCACGATTCACATCGGGAGCTATCCGCCATTCCTATGCGAAAAGAGTACGCCTTTGTAAAAGCTACTCCTAACGACAGGCGGCACAGTAAAGTTGCATCCTGGCGGGAGAGGTCCGATAGAACTTTAAGCTTTCTCGATGGGTCCAATTTGTGTAGGCGGCGGTTCCTGATACTGGGGTCACTCAGCCAAGTTTCCGACATGGTGTTAGCGAACGAGTGAAGGCCCCTTGCAGCGTCGGTTCTCGACAATGGAATCGGGGTTGTCTGGGCGTCCGCGTGGGCGGATCGGGCAGCATTATCAGCAAGGTCATTACCGACAATACCACAATGTCCCGGTAACCACTGGAACACCAAGTCATGTCCTTTTGATAAAACTTCGTGAATCACTTCTCTTATTTCATTCACTAGTTGTTGATGCTCCCTCTGTCATAAAGCTGATTGCAAGCTCTGAAGGGATGCCTTGGAGTCGCAGAACACAGCCCATTTTTGAGGTCGGGCTTCCGTGATATAAAGTATAGCAGCACGTAAGGCGGCAAGCTCCGCTGCTGTGGATGTTGTCCTATGCGACAGTTTGAGCTTTATAGTGACCTGGTACACCGGGATGACAACAGCACCTGTGGAGCTGCCAGCCGAGACCGATCCATCGGTGTAAATGTGGGTCCTCTGGCCGTATTTTTCGTTGAGTAGCGACAATGTCACCTGTCGTAGGACCACTGTTAAATGAGGGCTCTTGTTCGTTATTCTCGGAATAGTGAGGCACACCTGTGGTTGTTGTAGGCACCACGGGGGTGACGCTGGTCTTGTTGCTGGAGTGAAGCCAAAAGGAAGGCATTCTCTATGGGCCGAAATAATCTTTGAAAACATCGCGTGTGGTCTTTGAAGTGGCAACACTGCAACATGGTGACCAGGAACTCGGCAGAGGTGTCTTATGTGGGCTCTCAAATTGTTAGTGGTGATGTATGTTCGAATTGAATGCTCTCTTGCGATCATAATTGCCCCGTAGGTTGAGGTGCATCGCGGCAATCCTAAGCACACGCGTAGTGCTTGTCCTTGCAGACTTTCGAGAGTGCGGATGTTCGTCTTGCACGTACTTGCCAGTAACGGCAAGCTGTAGCGCAAAAATCCCAGAAACAGCGCCCTGTATAGCTGCATCATTGACCTTATCGATGCGCCCCAAGATTTTCCGCAGAGAAACCGCATTATATGAACGATGGAAGTTAGCCTTCTCTTCAGGTAATTGCAGTGGGCACTCCACGAAAGGTCCCTGTCAATAATCACACCCAGGAAGCGATGGTTCTTCTGGTATGGAATACTTCGTCCATTGATGGTAACGGGGTATTGTGTCATGGCTCTGCGAGTAAACGCAACCAATGCACATTTCTCCTTGGAGACGGAAAGACCTTGCTTGCAGATTTCAAATTAGTGTGTCAAGTAAAACATGTGAGCCTGACTAGAGATGTAGTCAGTGAAGTTGGTGATCATCCCCCGTTCTGACCATGATGCAGTGGTAGCGTGGCGTTCGAAGAAGTTCAAAAAGTCCTCTACGGGCTGATCGTCCGCTGATCCTGTGCGCTTCGTGATGTCGAGGTCTCTCAGTGATGATGCCATGGTGCTAGTCACGGCATACAGCGATCATCCGCTTCTGCAGTCCACATACGGTCAAGGCGTCATGTTGTGCGTTTCGTTGATGATGTGTGGCGCTGGTGAAGTGGCTGCCAGGTCTTCATCCTGTTGACTCGTGTGATGCTATGATGACTGAGAGACGTGGCCTGGCTCACACGCCATGTTTAATCCTTCCTGACTTCTTCATTCTTGGCATCTACATACCATCACTACCTTCTGACATTACATATATATATATATATATATATAGAAAGAGAGAGAGAAGGGAAACAAGTGTATCCTTAAGGGCTAGTTTGTCGTGTTTTACACAATATCATGAGAATCTAACAGACAATAATGCCAAGGAAGGTATAGGGGAAGTTATTAGGCCATTTGTAATGTAAATGAGAAGAAAGAAAAGTGGGTGAAAAGATAACTTGCCATGGGCAGGATCCAAACCTGCGACCTTCGAATAACGCGTTCGATGCTCTACCACTGAGCTACCACGACAGCTATCCCCCAGCCACTTTATTGGGTATCTATGTCAATGTATATATATATATATATATATATATATATATATATATATATTGCCACCTACTTCTAGTAGTGGGTCGTATGCAAAGGCGAAGGTTCACACCAAAGAAAAGAAAGAAGTGCGCGTGTGCCCCCTCTCTGGCAAACAAGCCCAACCGACGCGCTTGGTTAGAGCCCTGTTGCTCAGACGTCAATAAACCTTGTCGACACCCCTCGAGCGATGTGACGATTGGTGGAGGTGCGGGGTAGCTTTCACGGATGTTTCAGAACCCTCCTGGAAGCGGCACCACAAGCCCAGTGCGAGTCAACACTCCCGTTCAAGCCGCAGGATCAGGGGTTTACCACCCGGAGCTGCCCATAGATTTAACACCAGTATGATGAGCACGTCCGTTCAAACCACTTTAACAGGTACGAAAAACCACACGGTGACTCGGTACACCGTCCAAAGTCCACAGGTTCCAACACCGTTTCACGGCACCGAGCTCGAAGACGTCGAGAACTGGTTGGTCTACTTCGAGCGCGTAGCTGCTTTGAACGAATCGAACGACGTGGCCAAACTACGGTGTGTGTACTTCTATTTGGAAGATGGAGCATGTACATTGTACATGAATCATGAGGAATAGATTACATCGTGACCCGAATTCTGCCGCCGGCTGTTGGATACTTACAGAAGTGCTGATCGCCACGAACGAGCGGAGCAAGCGATCCAGGCCCGCATCCAGATGCCCAATGAAACTGTCGTGAACAAAGTGGAAGATATGACGCGCCTGTTCCGACGGGCTGATCTGAGTATGACAGAGGAAAAGAAGTTGCGTCACCTGATGCGGGGAGTTAAGGGGCAGCTTTTCGCTGGCCTTGTACGGAGCCCTCCGAACACGGTCGCCGAGTTTTTGTCCGAAACCGTCACGATGGAAAAGACGCTTCAGCATCGATCCACCCTCTATGAGCGGCAAGTGAACACGTCCACTGCTCAAGTTCTCACGACTATTGGGAGCATCACCGAGTGTCTGCGCGACCTTATCCGCTCTTTAGTACGCGAGGAGCTGCAAAAGGCTGCCGCACCACCACTACCTATGGTGAGTTCCACTGCAAGCATCGTCAAGGACGAGCTGCGTCATGCCCTTTGTGACCCCGTGAGTCCGGATAACGCCACACCCGCCCCGGCTGACTGCCACCATGCGACCTATGCGAAAGCCTTGAAGCACCCCGCTTCCTCTTCCCCGCTGTTTGTTCAGGCGCCTCCTATGGTTTCAATTCAGTCGGCGCAGCCTCTACGGTACTACGAGAACACACGCATGCCCCAACGTCTCGTTTACGCCAGCCCTGTACATCTTGCGGAACAACCAGCACACTACCTTGACTACAGACGCGCTTCGCCTCGGAAATCTGATGTTTGGCGCACTCCTGATCGCTGACTTCTGTTCTTCCATTGCGGTGAAGCGGACCATTTGTACGACCAATGTCCATGCCGGTGCCTCGGGCTGCGCGGCTTTTCAGCATATTCAGCGCCTCCTCGGTATGGCCAGCGATCCCGGGACATTGAGGACTACCTTGCTCAACAGCGCATGCCACCGCCTTCTGGACGGCAGTCGCGCTCACCGTCGCCGAGGCGTTTTTCATCTCCGCTCCAGCGACATGCTGGCCACGGTCCCCCAGTCCTCACCGGGAAAACTAACGCAAGCGACCCTTGGAGGCGAGGTCGCTGGCAGTCAACGTGCTGAAGAACTCCGATTGACGCTAACAGGAAAGGGTGTAGATTCGACGTAGCGATATGTGTTGCTTTCTCTGGATATACCGGGGCTTATGAACGGCTATGCAGTAGGTGCTTTAGTTGATACCGGGGATGACTATTCGAAACTAAGCGGGAAAATGACCAGACTACTAAAGAAGGTACTCACGCCCTGGCATGGCTCCGTGATTCTAACGGCTGGTGGCCACACCGTCTCTCCGCTTGGTACCTGCACGAGTAGAGTTCGGGTCTGTGGTTATACTTTTGTAGCAAGTTTTCTTGTGCTCCGTGAATGTTCATGCGACGTTATTCTTGGTGTTGACTTCCTGCAGGAGTATGGAGCTGTGATTGATCTTCAAGAGAATCGCATCATCTTCTCAGCCGACCGAGCAATCGACAAGCAGGACGACCAATAACGTGCCGACGTTCTTTGTGTTTCTGCTGAAAGTATAACGCTTCCTCCAAGAGCCAGTGTAATAGCCGACGTCACATGCGGTGGATTGCGAAATGATTAAGTTATTGCAGAAACTAATTTTGAACACCTGCTGACTCAAGGTGTTTGTGTGGCTAGGAGTATCACACAGCTACGTGATGGCCGATTTCAACTGCTCGTTACAAATTTCAGCAACGAACACCGACACCTTTTTCGTGGCACTTCGTTAGCGTTTGCAGATGAATTAGGAACCGTTCCCATATGCTTCTCGTCGGACGCAGTGGAGGCCACCGATACGACTCTAAACAATATCGATATTAATTCTAACCTCACACCAGAAAACCAGACAGCAGTGCGAAAACTCTTGCTTGAATTCAAGTCATGCTTCGCTACTTTCTCTAAGGTGCGCCAGACTTCAGTCACTAGGCACAGAATCATCACTTACGACGACGCCCGCCCAGTACACCAACATTCTTACCACGTGTCAGCGAAGGAACGAGAAGCCATTCGTACGCAAGTTCGAGAAATGCTTGACGACGGCATCATCGAGCCTTCCAACAGTGCGTGGTCCTCTCCGGTCGTCCTACTCAAGAAGAAAGACGGAACGCTACGTTTTCGCTTCGATTACCGGAAGCTGAGCAGCGTGTCTAAAAGGGACGTGTACCAGCTGCTACACATCGACGACTCGTTAGACAGATTACGCCACGCCCAGTATTTTTCCTCGTTGGATTTAAAAAGCGGGTACTGACAGATTGAGGTTGACGAGCAAGACCGCGAGAAAACGGCCTTTGTGACCCCTAATGGCCTGCATGAATTTCGAGTACTTCCTTTTGATTCGTGCTCAGCGCCCGCAACTTTCCAGCAAATGATGGACACTGGGCTTACTGGTATGAAATGGCAAACTTGTCTCGTATACCTTGATGATGTTGTCGTTTCTTCTGAAACCTTCCAGCAACATCTTCACCGCCTCAGGAGTGTTCTACAGGCTATTCAATCAGCAGATCGTACACTCAAACCGCAGAAGTGTCACTTTGGTTATGAAGAGCTCAAATTCCTTGGCCATGTAGTCAACGCGAAAGGAGTCCGACCCGACCTTGACAAAATTGCCGCTGTAGCCGCCTTTCCGCATCCTACAGACAAAAAGGCTCTTCGGCGCTTTCTGGGCTTGTGCGCCTACTATCGACGATTTATTAGAGAGATTTAGAAGATAGCGGAACCCTTGACTCGCCTTACACGCGACGACACACCGTTTGTATGGGCTACCGAGCAACAGGCTGCTTTCGCCGAGCTGCAACAGCGAATGCAGTTAGCCCCTGTTCTTGCGCATTTTTATGATGATGCTGACACAGAGGTGCACACTGACGCCAGTAACATCGGCCTCGGCGCAGTGCTCGTCCAGCATCAACACGGCAAATAACGAGTCATAGCCTATGCCAGCCGCTCACTGTCCCGCACCGAGGGGAATTACACGACCACAGAGAAAGAGTGTCTCGCAGTAGTTTGGGCGACCACCAAGTTCCGCCCGTACCTCTATGGTCGTCCATTTAAAGTGGTGACGAACCACTATGCCCTCTGCTGGTTGGTCAACATACGTGATCCCTCTGGACGACTGGCCCGATGGAGCTTGCGTCTACAGGATATTGATGTGACCATCGTATATATATATGTCTGGACGGAAGCATGAAGACGCTGATACACTGTTGCGTGCACCCATACCTTTAGTCAATCAAGAAGAAGAGGACGATGACGGTTTCCTGGGTGCCCTTAGCTCATCTGACTTGAGCAGACGCCAGCGAGAGGAAGAAGAGATTTTACCGCTCATCAACTTTCTGGAGGGTCATAGCGCCGTTGTACCTCGCCATCTATCTCGCGTCGTGACGTCTTTCTGCTTCCGAGATAATGTCCTGTACAAAAAAAATGCCCGTTCTACGAGCCGCTCTTACCTCCTCGTCGTTTCGAAGGACATGCGGGACGAAGTCCTCTCAGCGGGTCATGACGAGCCCACAATTGGTCATCTAGGTTACTCACGAACGCTCGCCAGAGTAAGCGAGGCGTACTACTGACCCGGACTTTCGGCAAGCGTGAAGCAGTACGTCAGAGGTGTCGTGAATTCCAGCGTCGGAAGTCGCCCCCAAGCAAGCCGGCTGGATTATTTCTGCCAATTGATCCACCCCACAAGCTATTTGACCAAGTCGGCATGAACATTCTCGGCCCATTTCCTTTATCGTCCGACGGCAACAAATGGGTCATTGTTGCAACTGACTACTTGACCCGCTATGCTGAGACTCAGGCGATACCACGAGCCACGGCTTCTGAGGTAGCACAGTTCTTCATGTGCCACATTGTTCTGCGCCATGGTGCTCCATCTACATTGATAACCGACTGAGGAAGAGCGTTCACTGCACAGCTTATTGATGAAGTTTTTCGACTAAGTAACACTAGGCATCGAACGACGACTGCTTACCATCCGCAGAGCAACGGCGTAACCGAGTGACTAAATAAAAAAGTCACAAACATAATCTCCATGTACATCGACGTCCAACACAAAACATGGGATCGCATTTTGCCTTATGTAACGTTCGCTTATAACACCGCCGTTCACGAAACAACCCGATTTACACCGTTTCACCTTCTGTACGGCCGCGAAGTTCAGACGATGCTGGATGCGATGCTTCCTTGTGAAGACGCCGATCAATGAGCTTCTGACGCAGAAGAATTTGCAGAGCTTGCCAAGGAAACTCGTAAGCTCGCCCGGCTACACATTGGTCAGCAGCAACAGGTCGATGCACGACGTTACAATATGCGTCACAATGACGTATCTTACAGTCCAGGAGACCAAGTTTGGGTTTGAACCTCTGTTCGTCGCCGTGGCCTCACCGAAATTTGCTCAGCAGATACTTCGATTCTTATAAAGTAGTACGCCGCGTGAGGGACGTAAACTACGAAGTGGTTCCGGACGCTACGTCGTCACGATGGGTACAACGAAGACAACCGACCTCTGACATAGTTCACGTGGTGCGCATGAAGCCTTGTTTGGCGCGTTCCTAAAAGACCACTTTTCCTGTGTTTCTGTGTTTTCTTTTTATTTGTGCTCCGACAATTGCCTCATCATTGGTAAACTTATCACGTGTAACATTTGGTTATTGGTGCCCTTTTCCATTGTTTAAGCTACTTTGTTTTGGCTTTTTTGCAATAACTTTACAGCATCGGAACGATGCTCTTTTTTTGTTGAGGAAGAATATTGCCACCTACTTCTAGTAGTGGGTTGTATGCCAAGGCGAAGGCTCACACCATAAAAAAGAAAGAAGTGCGCGTGGGCCCCGCTCTGGCAAACAAGCCCAACCGACGCGCTTGGTTAGAGCCCTGTTGCTCAGACGTCAATGAACCTTGTCGACACCCCTGGAGCGACGTGACAATAATATATATATATATATATATATATATATATATATATATATATATATATATATATATATATATATATATATATATATATATATATATATATATATATATATATATATATACAAAAGCGGCTGTAGTACTGTTTTCTCACACTATCTGCTCATGAAAACCACCAACACAGCTATTCTGTTGCGTGTCGCACAGCCTTTCGCCCCGGGTGGAGGAGGCACCCCTGCTCCAAGTTCAAGCTTCGTTTGTAATATATTGTTGCCGTCGAGAGCTGTCGCTCTGCGGCTTTGCGGGAACAATGAATCAAGACGTGCTTCAAGTCTTCCTCGGCGTTACGAGTAGTGTTACATGTTACAAACCATCCCAGCGGAATAAACTTTTGTGATCACAGATCCAGTTCGGTTCATGGCGTCATAGCATTTCTCTATCGCAAAGAAAAGCTTTTGTACTATCGTAAAGAAAAGCTTTTGTACACACGCTAGCGAGCTTTATTTGGGCGTATAGACGCACTCACAGCTCTTGCACGGTGAACGGCTTCAAAAGTTCTGCCTGTGAAAGATTCGCTGCCGCAGGCTACTATTTAGTCGATATTCTTTCAAATTTACACTCTCCTCTGTCCCTATACTTCCAGCCACAGAGCTGTGCAAATCGTTGTGGCTTGCGCCATTACCCGTTGATGTATGAAAGCTGGCCACTGCCTATAATGTATTCTGCAGTCATAACATTATTATGCGTGCCGCTGCCACGTCTAGTGCTTTATTTATTGTGGTAAAGCGCTTAGTGTTAATGATTCGCCAAGGCGTGCTCTTCCTTTTACGACCTGCGACCTTTTGTCGCTAATGGTGAGCTAACAAATGGTTCGCGTAAGCGAATGCAAATGTGAGCGGAGATATGCACTGAGAGAATTTCAATGGCGACATGCTGCTGCAGCAATACCCCTTTATTCTTGTAACTCGATTGAGATGGCGTATCCTCGTCCTCGCGCGGAGATTGACGCCATAGTTAAGAGAATTTGTATATGAATGGTTTCAATGGGTTTTTTTCAATTACACAAAAATACAAGTGCAGGATAGATCAAATAATTCTGTTGACGAGTCGCTACAATCATCGTTGATGAATTCACTATCAAGACTGGCTGAAATTTCCTGCAGCGAACATTCTAGCGTAACAGGTATGATCAATTTGGGTGGCGAATATCTCACCCAACGCTACAGGTGGGATTCATGCAGATGAATATTCACACTGAAATCTGCACCGCCTAGGTAGCAATCTGTGCACAAGTGACATACGTACACCACTGCACACTCAACGTCAAAAGTTTAGGAACCATAAGGCGACAATTCAAGGCAGCTGATTTGTCAAACAGGTTTGCATTTCGATTTCTACCAGTTCTAATACCCCCTAACAACATTTGATACATAGTTCGACCGAATACAGTAAAAGATTACAAAATAATTATTCTGTCATATCTAGCGTTATTATACTCGTAATATTTAGATAACGGAATTTCCATTGCGTACTCGTGCGAGCTTGAAATACAGACAAATTACCAACGGACAGGTTTACGTAAAGATGCGCTCCTGAAGTGTGATATTCATGCAAATGACAAAATTTGCATCGCCGAGGACCTTCCGTGGGGTCTGCTGCTTCAAATCGGTTTGTTTTAAAACAAAAGGTCTGACAACCTAAAAAAATCGCACGTATCAACTATACGGAAACCTGAAGATACATAAAGAACAAAATCACCCAGCATTGAAAGTTTCAGATATTGCCTACTTGACCGTCGAAGAATTTCTTGTTGTTCCTGTGCGGCTTTGTTTTAACAGCAGTTGTTTGTGATTACTTCTAGTGAGTAAACGTTATTAAATTGGCGGATTTTTCATTTCCATCACTCTCTTTTCTCAATTAAATTTCTTTCTCTTTCGTTGTAAATTGTCCGCGCTCCATTAAAAAATTCGAATCGATATCCACAAAGGGGTGTTGTAAAGTGACGTACTACTCGAATAAAGGTTACTGCCCATCGTTTAGAGCGATGTACAAGTGAACACGATGTATAGATAATAGATCGAAAAAAAAAGGGGGGGGGAGCGTGATTTTCTTTCGCAATATAGGTGGAGCAAAAAACACCAGTATTTAAGGTTGTGCCACCGTTGCACAAAAGTGTAGGTGCCCCAATATTAAACGTGCTCAATCTTCCTCGTTTGTGAATGTGTGATACTTCATAAAAGCGACAGTAATATCACATTTTGATTGAGAGGCCTCTCAAATCCCTAGCCCCGTCAGGAGTTTTTCTGCAGGCGCTTGGCGATGTGTAGACACATTTTTTTGTTTAGTCCTTGTTATATTTGTTGTTTTCAAATGAGCGTGCGTGTAGCCGTCACCATTTTTCCACTTCAAATTTTCCGCCGACAGCCAATTGCAGATTGAAAGCTTCCGTTGTTCCGAGCGTGTTGAGACGATCGATATTTATGTTTCGAAAAGTTGGATGGGACTGGAAAAACGATGCTTCAAAAAGCAAAATTTCGAAGAGGTGGATCAGGGGCTGATGTACAAAAATGGCATCGCATTCCAGTTTGCGTTTCTTAAAAGATCCTCCAGGAGAACGTGTCGAGCGGCCATTTTGATGCACGACGCGTGCCTTGAGGGAAGTTCTGTTTGGAGTGATAGGCACTCCAGCCGAACGCTCACCGCTTTTCCCCACCTGATGCAAATTCGATGTGAATGTGTGCGCCGTCCGGTGATGCTCGCGGCGGCTGGTCGAAAACGACGCGAAGATGGCCGTAGAGACAGCGAAGTGAACAAGAACTGCAAGACAAGAAGAAATGGTAAAGAACGAAAGGCAGGGAGGTCAACCAGTTCGGTTTGCTACCATACACGTGGTGACGGAAAAGGGGAGATCTAAAGAGGGAGAGGAAAGAGTGGAAAGAGAGAAAAAGCACATAACAGCACGCACACACACACAAAGATGCAGTAAGTTTCATGTCCATCATGCTCGCGTGGTACGAGACATCGCTGCATGTCCCAGTGGCTCGTCCCAGTTAGATTTTTTTTAGACATGTCATGAGTTCATTGGTTGCATTGAGCTGCGATGTCCTCTGTGGACAACATTCAAATATAGATTCACATACATTTGTTTAAAGAACTCTATCATAGTTTACTTTATTTAAAAAATGGGCAGATCCCACGTACAGTGGGAATTGATGATAAGCGAAGCACGAATAAGAAAGGTTGATATGTCACTTTAAAATCACCACAACGTTACGAGGTGGAGATAAATGAGGCCGCTCATAACTTCCACGTCTTGATTGTCATGTTTAGATAGGTCGTGTACCTTTGTCATCTATTCTCGTTACGTGATACCAAATTTAGTATATGTGGAGCTAGTGAAATAGCCGCGAGCGCGCTATTAGCGAGGTATGTTGTCATGTTTTTACAAGACACGCTTGTCAAGATTATCATGCTTGCACCAGTCATATATTTCATTACACATTGGCGTCATGTAAAACCAAATTTGGTATATTAAGAGCTAGCAAAATGGCCATGAGCGCATCATGAAGGGCCCAATATACTCCAATCGACGCAACCTTAGCAAAACGCGAGAACTCTTTCGTCTGACGCTGCAGGTGCGACCGATGCGACCAGCGTCCATCGGGGTGGCCCGAAGGGCAACCAGGGCTAAATTCGCGCCGGTGCATTACCTAGACAACACTGCGTCTCCCTGTTTTCGCGATGGAGGGATGCCGGACGCGCTGAAATGCGCATGCGTCAAAGCAAGGCAGCGAGGCACACGCCGGCGAGTATGTAGCAAAACCGACGCCTGGCGTCGCAACGCTGGCGTGGCGCGACGAAATGAACGCCGCCGAGCACGCGCACCGCGTCACGTCGAAATGTATTGGTGCCGTGACCACGGCATGTAGTCAAGTTCTCACATGACACACATCTCATGATTGTCATGTTTGCACCAGTCACATACCTCCGTCATCCATTAACGTCACGTAATACCAGTTTTTGCATATGTGAAGCCAGCGAAACGGCTGTGGGTGCATCATGAGTGTGGCATGTAGTTATGTTGTTACATGAAACACATGTCGTGATTATCATGTTTGGATGTGTCATTCACCTATGTCGTCCATTCGGGTCGCGTAATACCGAATTCGTACTAGTGAAGCTAGCAATACGGCTGCGAGTGCATCACAAGCGTCGCATGTAGTCATGTTGTTACATGACACGCATCTCATGTTTATCCATTTAGCACCATTCACATACCTTCGTCATCCGTTCACGCACCATAATACGAAATTTGGTATATGTGACGCTAGCGAAATGACCGCGAGCGCATCGTGAGCGTGGCATGTAGTCATGTTGTTACATTACGCGCATGCCATGATTTTCATGTTAGGGTGTGTCGCTTGTGTTTGCCATGCAGTCATGTCATACCATACAAGTTTTGCAACGTGCCGTGTGAACAAAACCACCGCATGAGCCTCACGACCATGAAATGTAAATCATGGCATTCATGACATATATGCCATGATTTTCATGTTATAACTAGTCAAATATGTTCCTCATACAGGCTTGTTATGCCATACCAAGTTTGGTATCGACACCATTATCGAAACGGCCAGGAGAGCTAGAAGCTGTAGGCGCCTTGATAGATAGATAGATAGATAGATAGATAGATAGATAGATAGATAGATAGATAGATAGATAGATAGATAGATAGATAGATAGATAGATAGATAGATAGACGCGTAATTTGCCTGCCTCCCAGAGATGATGGGGTAGACGCTCGGTCGCGCGCTGTTATCTCGCGGTCGGGAGGATCGAACATCTTGGCTCGCCTTGGGTCTACACTGGAACAATTTTGTTGTTGTTACCGGGCGCACAAAAGTCACTGCAATTGTTACACAGTCTTTGTTTGCAAAAGGAACGCGCATTTCCGACGCAGCTAACAACTGAGTCGCTCATTCGCGTTCATCTGTACCTTTGAGTACGTTTCGTGTGTCATCTGTGCGTGAGAAACGTGGGAGACGTTTTGATCAGCATGCTATTCTGCGCATGACCTTCCAATTCGTTGCAATCGCATTGATTGCTTCGCCTTTGCCGCAAAGCTGTGTCTTTGTTTAATGTACTCGCCTCCACCTACTTCACTGCATGTGTCGTTATGTTAGCTTGGCCTAAAATAAAAATAATAATAATAATAATAATATTTTGGTTGAACCTCAAGCTTCGCATGGAGCTGCATTCTGCGTAATTGGTAGCATGTGTGAAATCATAGGCAATCGAGCGCGTCAAATGTTTTTTCGAACTTGCTATGCACCCACAACGCGGCATCAAATGAAAAATGCAGTAACATGTGTGCCTTTTGTAGTAGGTTGCCCACTTTAAACAGTCAAGTCATGATAATCACATGTTTCTACATCCAATCTCAATGTATTCTTGAACCAGGCATTATTACTGGGGTATTACATGTTGCACTATGAACGCTGTATTCAGGACGCATGTGTTTGTAAGTTAAGCAAGTTGCTTTCACTGAATTTGCAAGCAGAGGAGCGACGTTCCGAACGGTCGCGTTTTCGATGTTCCCCGCAGCGATTGATTTATCGGCTTCTAGCCAACGTACCACTCTGACTGCTTCCAGCAGTAATGAATACCACGTCGTACTTCCGCGACTACCAACCGGTAAGCTCGTCAGTGACTCTGTGTTCCTTCACACTGATTTAGTCGGCCGCTCTTATCGGGTTCAAGGCTTTAGGGACGCTGTACGCCATGCTATAGACCTCAAAAGATTAGTTCAATTAGACAGTTCTAGATGTCGCATGCCTCTATGGTCCCTTGCAAGTCAGCGTTGACAAAGGCCAAGCTTGTCAAAAGCACTAAGAGAAGTTATGCAGAATTGAAAACCACCACTACATTGTCAAAGATCAGGAGCCAGCAGAGGTCAAGATGAAGGTCCCGTGGTTTCCAGAATGATTGGAAGACATCTACATACGTGAAGTACTTCAACCTTCTGGTGAAGTGACTACATTAGGCAGATAAAGTTGGCATGTCATGGACATGAAGGACATGAAGACCATGAATCGGGACGTTCTGCTCTGGTTAGTCGAAGGCGTCGCTGTTGCGGAAATTCCCCAGGTGCTTACTGTCCGCGGCATAATAGTCTTCTACTGATTCCTGGAATACTTAATCTGTGCCTTTGTTGCAACAGAGTTGGCCACATACATACTCCGCACTGCAGAACGCTTCGTTGCGACAACGCTCGCCGTTTAGGACACTCTGTGGCTCAATTTGGCAGTGCCTTATGGTGATAGGCTGGGGCACTGCACCCGGCCTCGAGAGGATGCTATGAAAGAACGTACTCACAACTTTCACGACCTAATGGGGGTGCAACTATACATCCAACATAGCAGTCGTTTAGATGATCACCCCGAAAGTGACGATAGCGAAAAGTACACTTATGGCGAAGGCTGCCAATCTTCACGCTTTGGTGGCCCTTTTATTTATGTTTTTGAGAAAGTCGGTAAGTGCTAACGTACTATATTAGGTAAACAAATGCCGGGTAGCATTTTGGGAAGATAAAGATGCGCAAAATTGTAAATAAGGCCCACACGTACGCTCTTCACATTGCGGGCTCTACGTACTGGCGCGCAACTCTGCACAAAAAATAGGGAAAAATAAATAAAAGGGAGAGACAGGAAGGTTAACTTAGAAGAACTTGTTTGCTACCCTGTATGGGGGTGGGGAAAAGGGTCGGAAAGAGGATAGAGATATAGTGATATAAAATAAATTGGAAAAATCACATGCACACACATTCAGGGAGTTCCGATCACTGTCGTTTGAACAAGCCGGTTGAACGCAAAAAGCGCAGGAGCGCCTTCACAGCCTTCTTCTGCGAAAAAAGTCCTGTCGGTAGCGCAGGATTCTTTCTTCCGAAAGAGGCTGGTTGTCCAGTTCATCTAGTGCATTGCAGAGTGACTGTCTCTGCGAGCAGTATTGTGGGCATTGACACAGAATGTGCCGAGTTGTTTCGTCACTGCCGCAATGGTCGCATGCAGCAGTGTCAGCCATTTCTATGCGGAACGCGTACGCATTGGTAAATACGACGCCCAACCATAATCTGCACAGCATAGCAGCATCTCGTCGGCGTAATTCTGGAGGAATTCGAAATCTGAGAGTTGGGTCTAAGGTACATAACCGTGCATGGATGAAACGTGACTCGTTCTATTGTGACGTGGTGCACGCGCTTGCGAGCAAGCATGCAGAGTTTCTGTGAAGCGTAAGTTCTGGAGAGTGGAATTGATATTTGATCGCTTTCAGTATGGGCAGAATGGGCAGCTCTATCGGCCCGTTCATTGCCAATTATTCCACAATGACTTGGAAGCCATTCAAAGGCTATTTCATGTCCTTTCTCCATGAATTTATTAGTGTTTTCTGCAATCTCGAATACCAGCTGTTCATACGGGCCGTGGCGTAAAGGTGATAGAAGGGATCGCAGTGCCGCCTTTGAGTCACTGAAAATTGTCCATTTTTGTGGCTGTTGATCGCTGATGAATTGCAATGTGGCACAAAGAGCTGTGAGCTCTGCTCCTGTTGATGTCGTAAGGTGGGAGCTCTTGAATTTTCTTGTTGTGTGTTTTATTGGTATTAAAAATGATGTCGTTGAACTCTTCTGTAAAATAGAGCAGTCAGTGTATACGTGTATACAGCCTTGATACGTCTCGTATAGCAAGCGCAGAGCAAGCTGCCTAGGAGCAGGTGATGACATATCTGCATTTTTTCTGAATGCCAGGAATAGTTAGCCTGATGTTAGCCTCACTCAGGCACCAATGAGGAGCCGAAGGCCTGGCGGAGGGTGTGAAGCATGTTGGCAAACAATCGCGATATGTGGTTACCGTTTGGCAAAAGGACGAACGTGGTCTGTCTGCTGGTGAAGAGGCCAGGTGGTCGCAGGGTGTCCAAGCTATACGCTTTACATATGTCCTGAATGTCTCAACGTCAATATGTGTCGTGACGTGTTCGCTGGTGATTGCTATAGAAGCCATTGTCGACGCACTACGTGGCAAGCCAAGCCCCGCCACGGTGGCCTAGTGGCTAAGGTACTCGGCTGCTGACTCACAGGTCGCAGGATCAAATCCCGGCTGTAGCGGCTGCATTTCCGATGGAGGCGGAAATGTTGTAGGCCCGTGCACTCATAATTGGGTGCACGTTAAAGAACCCCAGGTGGTCAAAATTTCCGGAGCCCTCCACTACGGCGTCTCTCGTAAACATATGATGGTTTTGGGACGTTAAACCCCACAAATCAATCAATTACGAGGCAAGCCAAGGCAAATCCCTTCACGCCCTTCGCATTTATTGTACAGGTACGTTCGCCCGACTCCCTTTATGCAAAAAAAACTAGCAACCGTTATTTGGTGCAACTGCCAAGCCCACAGTATTTCCTGTGTTTTGTTATGAATATCTTTACATGTGCGAACATTGTCCTAAAACTGCTACTGTTATCAGGTGACGTAGAGCTCAATCCAGGCCCTACCACGCGTAGCGCAAACAGTCAAACCAACCAAACTATGCAAGCACTTCTAACAAAACTAGACGAAGGCCAGGATCAAATTCTTTTCGAACTTAAAACGATAAATGAACGACTAACAGCAACCGAAGTAACATTAACAGACCTTGCAACTCGTATCACAAAATCTGAAGAAATGTGCACATGTATCCCGGAACTTCTTTCTAGCGTAGGAACTTTAACAAAATCATCAAACGACACAACAGTCCTGCTCTCCAATATGGAAGGCAGGCTGAACGATGCCGAAGATAGGTCGCGTCGGTGCAATCTTCTTTTTTATGGAATTCCCGAAAAAGAAGAAGAAACTTGGGCAGACAGTGAAGGGTTTGTTGCTGACATTTGCAAGAAGCACATCAAAATTAACCTTGTGCCGAACGATATCGAAAGAGCGCACAGAATCGGAAAACGTCAACCAGAAAAACTGCGCCCAGTAATTGTTAATTTCTCCCAGTTCAAAATAAAAGAAGCAATCTTATCTAACGGCTTCAAACTAAAAGATACGCCGTACAGTGTAGGTCAGGATTATTGTTTCGCTACCCGCACTGCCCAGAGAGAGCTTCTACGCTTCGCACGTGAGCACGGCGGCCCTTTCAAGCTCCGTTACAAGAAGGTAGTTATCGGGAAAAAATCGTACCACTATGATGCAACCCGAAAAGAAGTCAAAGAATTTTTTCCACGCGACAGCTAGCAATTTCACATCCCAGTAAATGTATCGCCAGTTACCTCATCCTCTCTCCATACCCAGAATCACCCCGCCAAACATGCAAATGACTTCAGCTTTTCTATTCTCTACACAAACATAAGAAGTATCATGCCGAAACGCGACGAAATATGTACCATAATTGAATCATCTGATTGTGACGTCGTGATGTTGACAGAAACATGGCTTTCACCTTCCATCAAAGATTCTGAAGTTCTTTCATATCTAACCAATTTCGCATTGCATCGCCAGGACCATTTATCCGGTCGAGGTGGTGGCGTGCTTATCGCTGTTAAACATACAATCCGTCACTTCGTTATTAGCATTACCAGTCCACTGGAAGCCCTTTGGGTAGCTTGCGAAAGTTCCCATGGGCTGATCATACTAGGTGTCTGTTACCGCCCCCCCCCCCCCAAATCAGAGCCCAACTTTAACATCAACTTTAACGACACCCTCAACAAACTACACAAAATGTATCCCCGTGCAAAGTTCATAATTTGCGGGGACTTCAATTATCCGTCCATAAAGTGGTCAAACAACGTTTCCCTTCGCAGCGGTGAATGCGGCGAATTCCTAGCCTGTTTAGAAAACTACCAACTAACACAAGTAATAACCCATGCCACGAGAGAAACATTACACAGCTCTAATATATTAGACCTTATTCTAATGTCGGATCCAAGTAGCCTGCATTCTCTCCATTACATTAAAGAAATAAGTGATCACAAAATTATTCTTGCCTCTTTCAGTTTTACTTTTCCAGAAAATAAGCCTACACCAAAGCAGATAAAACTCTACTGGCAATTATGAAAGGGTTAACAGCGAACTTGAACAATTTTACATTTCGTACGAGCAGGGATTCAACAAGCGCACCATAGAAAATAATTGGAAGTTGCTAGTCGAAAAACTCAACCAACTAACTGATGCATATATTCCAAGAATAAAAATTAAAAACAAAACATCCGCCCCTTGGTTTAACAACGCGATTAAAAAACTGATAAACCGGAAAAAAACGCCTGTTCAGACGTGCCAAAAAACAGAACCAACCGTCCCTATGGAAAGAATATTCCGACTCCGTACGATGCCTTTCGATTAACATTCAAAACGCGAAACGCGATTTTTTTCAAACAACACTACCAGACATGCTCAAAAATAACCCTAAAAAATTCTGGTAAACAATAAACCCAAGAAACATCTTGCCGATAACCTTATCCGGTACTAACGACAAACCGCTCAGTGACGTAGATTCGGCGAATGCCTTAAACCATGCCTTTTGTTCTGTTTTCACTCGTGAACATAGCTGTTTTGCGAACTGCGGAGAGACCCTTGAGTCTATTATAAGCGAGCCAATGTCACCTATTGAAATATCTGCAAATAGAATAAGTAACGTAATTAGAAAAATGAAACTCTCATCTGCAAGTGGAACTGATAACATCAACAGCAAAATAATAAAGAATACACAATTGATAATTAGCGCAGCATTTCAGCTGCTCTTCTCTCAATCACTTTCACAGAGACAGGTACCGAGTGATTGGAAACTCGGTAAAATCACTTCATTGTTCAAAAATGGCAACAAAGCATCCCCATATAACTACCGGCCCATACCGCTTACAAGTGTCCCATCCAAAATTATGGAGCACATTTTATTTACCAACATCATTAATCACCTCGAAGAGCACAACTTCATTCACCCTTCCCAACATGGTTTTCGTAAAGGCCTGTCGTGCGAAACACAACTTGCTGCCTTCATTCATGAATTGCACACAAATCTTGACCGGAACATCCAAACTGACGCCATATTTCTTGACTTTGAAAAAGCTTTCGATAAAGTTCCTCACCACCGCTTTATGACCAAACTTTCTTTGCTTAACCTCGACCCATTCGTCTTGTCCTGGATTAATAACTTTCTCACTGACAGAAAACAGTTCGTCGTCATAAATACAGCCAGGTCTCAAACCTCTCCCGTCCTCTGCGGTGTTCCCCAGGGAACAGTACTTGGCCCCCTGCTTTTCCTGATTTACATCAACGACCTTCCACACTGTATTACTAACAATATAGGATTATTCGCCGACGATTGCGTTATTTACGCAACAATCTCTAGTCATGAAGATCAAATAGCTTTACAAACAGACCTAACAGCCGTTCAAAATTGGTGCCACAAGTGGCAGATGAGTTTAAACATTTCCAAATGTAGATCAGTGTCTTTTCACAGACGTACTAATCCGTTAGTGTACAACTACACCCTACATAACAGTTTTCTACAACTGACTAACTCGTATAAATACCTTGGAATACACATCTCAAGTGACCTATCATGGACCCTCCACATCAATCACGTCATTTCAACACCTCGTAGATCTTTAGGTTATTTCCAAAGAACCCTGAAGTTTGCTCCCAGCCACTTAAAAAAAAATTAGCTTTCACCACAATAATACGCCCCAAACTGGAGTACGCCGCAGCAATTTGGGGCCCACACCAGCATTATCTCATTCAAAACCTAGAAGCCATCCAAAACCGCGCTGCCAGATTCGCCTTTTTCGATTACTGATCGTTCACCAGTGTAACAGACTTAAAGAAACGTGCCGCATTCATTCCTCTTAGTCAACGCCGAAAAACTGCGCGGCTCGCATTATTCCACAAGTTCTATCACGCATCCCCATCCAGAATTTACGTCACCCAACGCCCCCATTTCTCTGATCGTTGTTGTAACACTATGAAAGTACATTACCCTCGTCCCAAAACTACCACATTTGCAGAATCTTTCTTCATTCAGACAGCTAAGGAATGGAACGCCCTACCGGATACCATTGTTAGCATTCAGGATGCAGAAACCTTTAAAAATTCCCTGACAACCATTACTGAACTGTAATAGCTAACTGAACTGTGATCTGCCATGCTATTTCTTGTATAATGGTTTGTGGTGTCATCTTCCTGGTGTCATCTTCCATGTATGTATAATTTGTGTACTTAGCAATGTTTCGAAACCTTTTAAGTGGTACCTTTTGTCACTGAAAAATGTTTTCATCCATAGTCCTCAAACAAATGTACCTGTTACCGCCCCCCCCCCTCTTCTTGTATGCCCACCCCTCATGTAATGTCCCTTCTGTTAGGGACCCTTGAGGAAAATAAAATAAATAAATAAATAAATCCGGAGTGCCTGGGACTGAACACTCTGTAGCGTTCGAAGGGTTGTTTTGCTTGCATTGGTCAATGCCGGAGAGCTGTACTGCACAAATTACTGCAGATGTGAAGGTCATGAAAGCATTTCGCAGACGCTTAAAGGGGCACTGAATAATTTTCACGACTTCATATAGTTTTACATGCGTTTATAGCTCGTTGCGTACACTAACGGCTTAAGAGATAAATGCCGCAAGAACGGCAGCGATAGGGTCACGCCGTGCAAATTAATTCAGCATAGAGATATCAAAATACAGTGAAATGAATGCCTACCCACAACTCAATTGTCATGGGCCCACCTTACCGTGTTTCCCTCGACCTCTGACGTCAGAGGGCTGCCCAATAAAATGAAAGCCTTATACTGTACAGGTAGCTCGCATGCATATTGCCTGTGGCGGCCAGGACTCACTCCCTGGATTTCGTGCCGACCAGTTGTGCGCCCGCGATCTCCAACGACAGCACCGCTCTGGCCGACTGGGCTCCCCCTACGCCATCTCCTGACGCCGACAAGAGCTCTCGCCGAGTGGTGCCCCGTCCTCGGACTCCTGCAACCGTCTCCATATTTCATATCTCCTCTTTACTTCTATCGTTTTCTCTCATTCGCTGTCCCAGCGCCTCGCTCTCTTCTTCCTCTCTCTATATAAATACCTTTAATCCTATCCTTTTATTCTCTCCTCACCCCCATCCCTTGTGAGGTACTGTTGAGCTGTCGCACTCTGATGCAGACAGTTACGGGGCTTACTTTTCTCTTCTTTTTTTTAAGAATCACATAAGACATCGTATTAAGGACGCCGTTGCGGTGGCAACAAACAATGTGGTACTTGAAGAGGGAACGACACGTGCGAAACGAGCCGCCTAGCGAATGCTTTCATGTTTCGTAGCTTTACCTATCTTTATTTTTACACTGACGTATACATATCAGCGCTCTTACATTTTTACATCTATCTATCTATCTATCTATCTATCTATCTATCTATCTATCTATCTATCTATCTATCTATCTATCTATCTATCTATCTATCTATCTATCTATCTAGCCGTGTTCGACTTTCAGCTCTCCTGGTCGTTTCGATAATGGTATCGATACCAAACTTGGTATGGCATAACATCACTGTATGAAGAACATATTTCACTAGTCATAACATGAAAATCATGACATGTATGTCGTGAATGTCATGATTCACATTTCATGGTCCTGCAGCTCTTGTGGTGATTTTGTTCACATGACACGTTGCAAAACTGCTATGGTATGACATGATTGCATGGTGAACACAAGTGACAGACCCTAACATGAAAATCATGACATGCGTGTCATGTAACATGACCACGTTCCACCTTCATGATGCGCTCGCTGCTGTTTCGCTAGCGTCACATATATCAAATTTGGTTTTACGGTACGTGAATGGATGATGAAGGTATGTGACTGGTGCAAACATGATAATCATGAGATGCGTGTCATGTAATAATATGACTACATGCCATACTCATGATGTGCTGGCGGCCGTTTCACCCTCTTCACTTATACCAAATTCGGTATTACGGGACGTGATTGAATGACGTAGGTATGATAGTGATGCAAACATGATAAACACGAGATGCGTGTCATGTAAAAACATGACTACAAGCTACGCTCATGATGCGATCACGACCGTTTCGCTAGCTTGTACCAATCTCGCTATTACGCGCCACCAATGAATGTCGAAGGTATGTGACTGGTGCAAACACGATAATCATGAGATGCGTGTCATGTGAGAACATGACTACATGCCACATTCAAGACGCCAATACATTTCGACATGACGCGGTGCACGTGCTCGCCGGCGTTCATTTCATCGCGTCACGCCGGCGCTGCCACGCTAGGCGCCGGCCCTGCCATATACTCGCAGGTGCGTGCCGCCCTGCGTTGCATTGATGCACGCGCGTTTCAGCATGTCCGGCGTCCCTCCGTCACGAAAAGAGCGAGACGCAGTGTTGACTGAGTAACGCATCGGCGCGAAATATAGCATGTCGCATTTCGCGCTGGTTGCCGTCGGGCCGCGCCGACGGACGCTAATCGCGCCGGGCGTCAGCCTATAAGTGCTCGCGTTTTGCTAACGTAGCGTCGCTGTGCCCAGCCTGCGCGAGCGTCAACGCTATATTGGAGTATAATAGTCCCTTCATGATGCGCTCGCTGCCGTTTTGCTAGCTCCACATATATGAAATTTGGTGTTACGAGACGCCAAGGATGACGAAATATATGACTGGTGCAAACATGATAATCCTGACACCCATGTCATGTAGGAACATGACAACAAACCACGCTCATAGCGTGCTCGCGGCCGTTTTGCTAGCTCCACATTCACTAAATTTAATATCCCGTGATGTGAATAGGTGACGAAGGTAAACCACACATCCAAATATGGTATTTATGACACGAAAGTCATGTACGGCATCATTTACCTCCGCCTCGTGAAGTTGTGCTGATTTTAAAGTGACATATCGACATTTCTCATTCACGCTTCGCATATCAACGATTCGCGCTGTACTTGGAATCTGCTAATTTTTTGTTAGTTTATTCAAATAACGGCGCCTGGAGTGTTGCTGGCCCATTTTCTCCAGCACTTGGCGTTCCGCACATTCGTTGACCAGGTTTGCAGTTTTCAAGCAGAAAAAGTCGGAGAGCTTTTAGATGCGGAAGCATCTTATACTCGCGCCTCGTAGTGCGCCGTCCGCGCCGTCCGCACCGCTTCTCGAACATTCGACAGCTGACGCGCGCGCATGCGCCGTCGCGCCGTCGCCCACCATCTGTGCCGCGCGCGCTTCTCCTTCGAGAACATTCGACAGCTGACAGCGCATGCGCCGTCGCGCCGTCGCCATCTGTGCCGCGCGCGCGCTTCTCCTTCGAGAGCATTCAACAGCTGACAGTGCATGCGCCGTCGCGCTGTATATATACTCAAGGTCGGCGCTCGCTCGCTCAGTTGCCGCTCGTCGGTTGGTTTGTACGGCGCGTCGACGTCCAAGGTCGCGGTGAAATGAATTCCAACGAATCCACAAACAGAATGATCGACGTCCCTTCGACCAGCGCCGTCCTTTCGCATACGTGTGTACGTGTTCACTCATTTAACACCCCCTCCTACAACCACGTTAACCAATTTAGCCATCGACCCAAGTAAGTCGCAATTTAACACCCCATTTCACAACCACGTTAACCAATTTAGCCATCGACCCAAGTAAGTCGCACTTTAACACCCCGTTAACCAATTATATGCTCCGCATCCTCCTCAGTGTTCCCCCGAGGGAAGCTGCGGGCAATTTTTTCTCTGCCGCTTTGAATGAAAAATCATGCAAATGAAAAAAAGAAATCCAATAGTAATCTCTAATTTGACGCAATGCCGCGATCATATTTAACGTTACATTTATCCAGTATTATGGGGGCAACCTTCAAGCGTCATTTCTGCTCGCAGCAGTTCCGGCGAGTGCCACCACGAGTTATGAAGTCGGCACTGATGTTTTGCAACGTTAGAGGGCCCTTTTAAGATGTGTAATGATGTGATGAACGTTTTAAAACCAGTCCTTTCATTCTGTTCTAGAAGCGGAACGCATCGAGTAGACGAACTAAGCGTGAGAACTGCTAACCTGGAAGTTGCTGTACTCGTGCAGAAAATCGGTGCTGCAAAGATTCACGGGCCATGATTATTTGTCTTTTAAATTTAATCCTCTTAACCGTTGATGGCTTTTTGGGGCGGTTATTTGAACGGGATGCTCAGTTTTCCTCCCAGTGTATATAGGCTGTGAGCATAGAGGCTCGCAGTAAAATCTGTCGGCTTTTTCTTTTTAGGGGCGAAGCTCCTTATGGCGTGGCTTGTGCGTCCCTCGTAGTACGTAACTACCAGTTGCACATACCTGAAGTAGCGGCCCTTACGATTTTGACCTCCAAGGTGGTTCCGGTGTGAGATTTCTTCTGCGCGTTGTTGAACAATAAAAGATAGTGCTCAATGCACATGCTAATGGCTGCTAAGGGTGAATGGGGAGACAGGAGCATTCGACCTTTAGGTAACGCGCACGCTGCGATCCCCATTAGCAGCTACTGGCATGTACATTGAGTACGATCTGACAAGAAAGGGCTGCTACGTTATACTCGCTGGGTGTAACCTCCTTGGTTTTAGAAAGGTTTAGCGAGCGTTGGGGCGCATAGCCATGAATACAGTAAACTAGTATATACCAAGAACTCGAGGTGGTTAAAAGTGGGAAGTAAACCCGAAGCGCAAGCCGTAAGAAAGTGTGCATGTGCCACCTCCCGTTTAGTCCTTGAAGTGTCCGCTGGATGGCGGTGCTTTTATATGGAGAATATATGATGAAAAGATGCGAGATGGTGGTACTTGGAGTGCTGAATAGATGGACGAACGGACACACATACAGATGCATGGATGGACGCATGAACGGACGCAGGCGCGGATGCATGGACGAACGCAGGGACGACGCACGAACAGACGCACGCACGGACGGGTGGATGGACGCATGGACGGTTACACAGACGTACGCAGGATCGGATGGAAGCAAGAAAGAATGGACGGACGAAATTCTTCGCCCCACTCCCCATCATTCACTCCGTGGATATGCTGCCATTTTTTTCTACTTTCCCTTTAACTTGAAAAATTCAAAGAGTTGTGGTAATATCGAGACCATTAATAACCTTTAAAAACGATCAAAAACGCGTGAAAACAAGCTGCAGCGTCTGCTGTTTGAAGCAGGTTCAAAACTTCAATCATCTTAACAGAGGTTCCCGCCACCACTGCTCAGCGATGCCACGGTACCTGGAAGTTGCGAATATTGACTGCTACAGAGATCCTCGATGCAAAATCTTACCTTGCAATAGTTAATGCTGGGGACACAAGCACAATGAATGCGTCAGTGTCAGAAAACGCGTCAACAAGCAGCGTCACGTCATCCGAGAGATTCGAGACAGCGACGTGCAGGAGTGAAGTGCAACCACTACATGCTAATGTGGCGTGTTTGGGCGTCAAGTCAGCTAACAAAGACGTCATGTCAGATACTGTCAGTGCTACCACTTGTAGTGCTGCTGACCAGCGACAGAGGCAAGGTAACACTCCTTTAGCTTGAGAGGATTCCTCCTAAATGAACAGAAGAGTTACCAAACGCTACGCCTCCAATGCGCCTGGGTCATCTGAGGGTTATGACCTAAAGGCCCCAAACTGATCGCGGAGTCTATGACCATCTAAACTCAAAGAAAAGCGTGCACGATCCTGATCCAGGTGACATGGTGGCAGTGTAAGAGGCCTTTTTTCCTCGCGCTCCACACCAGACAACTCAGAATACTAAATTAGTCTATTGTCATCATGGTGTCTAAGCAGCTTACCTTCGCGACCTTGGAGTTACGAGGGCTCAGGTCTCCGCAAAAACGACTAAAACTTCATCGGCTACTTACTAACGAGTACTTATACTTTTTCGCAGTTCAGCAGACAAAGATTGAGAGTGATGACGAGAATGAAAGGGACCTGACGCTCTTTCAGCATGATTATAATGTATGTGTGTCCCAATCAATTGGTTTGTCGGCAGGTTGCTTTTTGCTTCTTAAGAACTCCACTTTAAACTGTCAGGTAAACACCGAAGGGAGGTTCATATGTTGCGACTTCGCGCTGCTTGGTGTTCAATGGTGTTTTTTGAGTTTTTACGCATTTATAGCTTATGGCATTTAATGCTTACGCATTTAATGCTTATGGGTGACTTCAGCTGTGTTTGTGTTGATGATGACGGCGTGGGGCACAGCTCTCATAGAGAAAAGAGTGGTGAAGTGTTATTTGAGATTACTCAAATTTCCGGACTTGTCAACATTCGAGCCTCTCGAAGAGAGAGGTAATTGTTTGTACGCGCATATTCATGGGCGTTTCTACGTGCATTCAGATAGAATTAACATCTCTTTTACAATACTTTCTCGTGAGTGGTCTTGTGTTGCTGAACAAGTATCATTTTCAAACCACTGCATCGTCATTGTTCGACTACGTGAAAATTTGAATGTAAAGTTCAGTCCTTGTTGGGCTATCCGGAAACCTAATTTTCACCTTTTAGGCAATAATGAATTTACTACATGGTTGTGCAATGCAATTGCTACTTGTTTTAACACTGATTTACCTCTATTTACTGCCAGAAAGATGTCCAAGCAACATGTGCCTTATTATGTTATGGCACCAAGTTCTGTAAAGTTGTTAGTTACTAGTCTCAGAATGCTTTATGGGATATAATTTGAAGTGCCTGGTTTGTGTGATGAGGAAATTGCAAGTAATAAGTGTGAACTTCAAAAGTATAATGAAGAACGCTATAAAGGTACCCATATTCCCTCGAGCAATAATCAAGATCTCAATTATCAAAAATCAGTGCGTGAGATTATACTTGACGAGCATCGTCATGCAGTGCCGCTAACAATATGGGAAGCATACTCAAACGGCACTTTGGTGACAAACCCAGATGGTATTATGGCAGAATTTTCGAATAACTACAGAAGGTTGTTTAATTCTGTTACTTCTGCTAATGATGCTGAGCTTACGGACTATTTCGTGTCCCTCATTAAGCCAGTAACAGACGAGGAGTGTTCAGGTGTGTACAATTCAATTACTCATAAAGAGGAAGAGCTTGCCGTCAATCAATTACCACTGTCAAAAACACCGGGCCCCGACAAAATATCGGATGAATTGTATAAAGCATTAAAGGTCCGCCTGTGTGCCCATATAATGGAAATTTTTTTCAGGCGCGTTAGAGATCTAGGCTCTTTCGCAGTCATTTACGAAAAGTCACATGAATATGATAACCAAGAGTACTGATAAAAAATTACGTTATGCTGATGGCCACAAAACCATAACGTTATGCAACGTAGAATATAAAAGTGTTGCCAAGGTTTAAACTAATAGGTTGGAGTTTGTAATGGGAATCATTGATGAACCCCATTGAAACTGTGAACTTAAAGGCCGTTCTGTACAGACTAACATCCTCATCGCTCGTGCTATTTTCTATTTTTACTCAATTTTTTTTACCAGCTTCCACTACTACAAGTTGGCCTCGCAAAAGCATTTCGCCGTGTTTGTCACTCGTTTCTGTTTTCTACTATTCTAGAAAAAGTTAACGTACGCACAACTTTGCGAAAAAGAGTTAAACATTGTTGTCATCACTCTTTTAACCACTTTAGAGTTAGCGGTCATCTTCCGCAGCCTTTAATCTATTCGCTCTTCTGTCGAGCAGAAATGTCATATGTCAGCGCTCCAGTTTTCTCTCTACTTATGCCCATTGTGCTCACAGAATATTCAATCCCATAATATGCATGGCCTCAGACTCCTACGAAATAAAGTTAAAGTGTTAGCGTATGCAGATGATATTGCCTTTTTTTTGCACTGACACACCAAGCAGAAAAAAAAAACATTGAGATTGTAGAGCAATTCGTTAGTGTCTCACGTGCACTGATGAACTATTCTAAAAGATTGGGTCTGTGGTTTGGCTCATGGGGATCTCCACCATAACAAATTGCCGGTATTGAGTGGTTTGTGGTGCCACCAAAATATCTGGGTGTTCCTCTCAGTGCACACGGGTCAAGCTTATACTACTAGAAAAAGAGAGTGGCACGTCTTGTGCACAAATCTAAATCCGTTATAGTACATAGTCTTTCAATTTTCGCTAAAGCGGAAACCTGCAACAAGTTTTTCGCTACAACGTATTTCTATGCATTGAAAGTGCCGCACTGTGTTAGGTCGTATTTACAGAGCTTTCACCGCAAAATTGAATCATTTATATGGTTTTAAGCCTATAAATTTATGCGACGAGACGATATGTTGAGGCCAGTCAGTGCAGTCGGGCTAGGTCTGAAGCGTATGTACGTGTCGCAAATTTTCTTTCGCAACTTGGTTTTTCATGACAGTACTCACCCTATTATTCGTGCCTTCTTACACGTAAACATAATAAATGTGTTACCAGACTTAATAATTTCCGCGAATTTTTTTTAAACAGCCGTGTTTTTGGGCATTCATGCGTGAGGTGTAATTCTTTGTTTGCTTGTTTAATAGTCAGGTTTTCAAATGAATATTTCTCCTGCATATCACGCAAACATCTTTACAGAGATTTAATAGCAATGCTGTTTCCGCCAACATTATATCATACGAAATATTTTAGTCTGCCAGGACATGACGTCTTATTTGAATGGCTTAAAGTGGCTCTGCCATCATTGACAAAAGCATTCTTTTTTTTACACTACACTCTGAGACCTTGCATGTGAAGGCCTGGCTTCGTTCAAGAAACATTTTCGTGTTGTCGGTTCATTGTCCACTTTGAGACGTGCCTGAAACAATTAAACATGGCATTATAAGCTGCAAAGATCCAATATATTTGGAATGTGCTCTAGTGAACCCTTAAAAAAGGGTTCACTAGAGTTCGCTAAATTCTCAGTCTGCGCGACGTCTGCTCCCAGCGAGTTACAATGATGTGCCATTCGACATGATTCTATTCATTTAGAATGTATAGCCTGTGAAAGATGTTCATGTTGCAGAGAAATGCTGAGCCAATGGTTCCCTCAGCGACCCACTTTATTCGAAAGGTAACCCGACTAAACCCTGTGTACGAAGAAATGGAGTTTCAACCAGAATGCTATGTTATGTTGGTGAGGTGCTCATTCTTGCCGCCCTTCTAGGGTATGTTCCGAAAAGGCCCTTGCTAGATGTATTCGTTCTAAAGATGGTCAATTCTTGAGTGTTGTGTGCTCGTTAGTTTGTCGCGATAGCAGAAAAATGAACATATTAGTTCCTTGTGTATATTTGCTAACAGCCATGTTTAAGTTGAATAAATAGCATGAAATAAAAAAAAAGATGCGTGGCTCTGGGGTCCAACACCCACTCGCCACGCAAGCGACCCAGGTTCGAGTCTTACTCATACCGATAATTTCTATTATTCGCTTTATTTGCATCTTTCTGGGTTTTGCGGGCACGCACAAGATGACGCTATTTCGCTCGAAACCAGCGACATCGCCGCAAACACCGGCACCTACACAGATGCCGGAATTTGTGCGAAACGAGCTTTTTAACGCTATTTTGTTAATAAGAATATCAATATAATAAACTTTATGAGCCAAAAAACGATATTATTATCACGCACGCTGAAGAGGAGGTCTTCGAAAATTTCTACCGTCTGGTGTTTTTTAACATGCCCCGATATCACACAGTTCACAAGGCTCCAGTTTTTGACCTCCACGTAAATGCAATCGTAACGTACGGCATCAAAGCCACGAACTTCTCGGCAGCAGCCAAGAGCCGTAACCGCTACACTACCGCGGTAAATCTAAGCTCGGCTTGTCACTTCGTGTATAAAAATGAAAGCATGTCTACAGTATAGAATTAGTTTTGCATGGTATGAAACGGAAGGTCAATGCCAATATAAGCCGTTACCTCAATTTTAGTAGGTGTACCAGAGGCGATTTCTGCACACACATGGGTAGTGTGTCATGTGAAAAACAATAAAATTCTCCTCTCGTGAGAACTGACCTCGCCTTGGAACTAATATTGCATTCACTCTCCATGACAGACGACATTCTACCTTCACCTTAGGCAACCAATACGCCAGTTATTTCGTTTTGGCAAGTAAAGCTGCATAACATTAAAAAAATCGCGGCTTCGTAGTTCTTTCAAGATATATCCCTGGCCATTAGGCGTTAAACAAAATGATGATATGGATTTTCGCATTCGATACAACCAGAGAAGAAAAATCTAATTCAAGCCTCATGTGAAATCATACCGTTAATGCGAAATGTTCCTGAAAATGGTATATCTCAGACAAATAACTACAGCAGCCCACGATGCAGGAAAGGTTCAAATCAAACCGTGCAAGGACGGATGACAAAAGGAACCCGGACAGCCTATGCCAAGGGCTCAGGATGCTTTGAATAAGTTTATATGGATCGGTCACTGCCACATTCAGCATCCTTGTGAACGGACGCAGCAAGGCGACTACAATCACTTGTTCGCTGGGTGACTCTCCTACAAGGGAATACGCGGTGTTGCTCCAACGCGCACCTGTATTCACAACCACTTACAGAAAAGAAGATCCTGAGATCTTTTTTGGTGATTTCGCATACGCAGCAAAGCCACGAAACCTACCTTGTGCTTTTTAAGGACCACCGAACTTAAAAGTGATTGTGAAAGAACAGCCTGAAACCGTTCTGTGTATTCTCGAACTAACTATTTATCCATCTTGCTCACGCTTCTTCTTTTCTCTCTATCACGTTCGTTTCTATTAAGCCAGCTTTCCCCCATCCCAAGTGTAGGGTAGCCAACCGAACCAAGCTTGGTCACGCTCCCCACTTTCCCTCTTTCTCTTTCTCTTGAGACCCCTTGTCACCTCGACTTTATTACTGCCTGTGTTTGATATTATATTCACTGACCTTTGTAGAGGAGGTTTCATCAAATTTGTCATAAATAGTAAACAAGCCTGTGGGCCTTTGTTCAGTTTCAAACAGTTGTTAAATGGTGCAGCTTAGAACAGCAGTTCATCTGTGCGTTGAAATCGCCTAATTTTTTGTTATTTGCATGTGATGCATTGGCGTGGCCCCGGCACGAGGCAGCAGTGTCCGTGATGCCCGCTGACCTAGCGGTCTTCTTTTCTAACTTTATAGGATAACGCTCAGCTTAACGTCTGTAAGAAATCAAAGTTGGCATTGTGGTCTTCTCTTACAAGACTGACTTATGTTATGCGCTGTGGAAAAATTACCTGTCTAGTCATAGTTACGTTTTGAAATATAGAATTCAATGTACAAGGTGGCGAATTTCATCTTTGTGTTAGCCCTATTCTATGGGAGGAATTTTTCACCAATTAGCCCCGCAATGTGTTTTTAGTGACAATACAAAAAATGTCACGAACGATCACGATTCTATGTAATATGTCAATTCTGGTCGCAGCTTGTGAGAGTTCTGATTTTGCGATAAGTTGAGGCAAGCAATTTAACATAGATAAGTACGTATAAACAGTTCTATAACGCATCCCATTCATCACAGCTCTTTGGGAAACATTCTTCTGCCAGTCTGTTGTTACAATAAAGGAAGCTTTGTAATGATACAAGCCCATTTCACACTAACGGTCACTGCATGATCACCGCGCGGCTGCCTCACTAATCGGGAGACCGCGGAAGGGAGTGCGTAGGCGCGTTCCACAACAGCCGCCGCAGACAGGCCTCCGTTAACGCAACGCCTCAATTTCACATGCGGTGTTGGTGCATGCCCTGAGAGTATCTCTTAGTGATGACCACTAAGAGATACCAGTCCACGAGCACTCCACCGTATCTTTGTCTTTCATCATTCGCTTTCCTTCAAGTTCACTTGCTTTCTTTATTGTTGTTCGCTCTGCCGGTTACGGCAATGCCAACGCCACTCAACGCAGCTGTGATGTAAACATGAAAAGTGGGGTGTACAAGAGTGGCTTCACGGCAACATTTTCAGCTATGCAAAAAAGCCAGCTTCGTGGCACACGCCAGTATCCTTATGAAGAAATTTCCCGCGAATCCTGGCCTAGAGTGCATCTCATACACTAGAAATGCGCTTTATGTTACAGGTAAAGCTGAAACACCCATATTATGTTGCGATTATGCCGCAGAGGACCAATTTGAAACAAGTGTCACCGTAACTGGCAGTGCGAATTTCTTCGATTGTAAGTCCGCCACGAAACTTCAAATGTCAAGTTCAGATAAGATTGGCAGACCTAGTATCGTGTATATACGGTAAAATCCGTCCATTTGGTTCGTATCCTGAAGTTCGCAGGCTCGATCATGGCCGCGACGGTCTCATTTATGTAGCTCGCACTTAGAATGCTTGACATCTGTATAATGTGCATTGTTATTGCGCGCTAAAATACATTAGATGCTCGAAATTTTTCGAGCCCTCTACCAACACGTCCCTCATAATTATAACGTGGTTTTTTAACGTTAAATCAAGACTAACATTGTAATAATAATAAATTGAGCACTGGATAACTAGCGCAAATTGACGAATCAAGCATCATTATTTTTTTTTCAAAATATTAAATATTGCAGATCATACGTAACGGCCTTTGGAAACGCCAGTTATACTAATCGCACATTAAGCTCACGAGCAGGCACTTCTCGCAGCTTTGCTAATGTAAGCACTCTGGTGCGCTTGCTGTCCTGCAGTAAGATAATAAGCACGTATTCGGGGCTTATCACACCTCACTCCCAATAATAGCGACGTACTTAAGCGCGTGGCGACGCCTTGCAACGAAGCATTACCATGGTCCTTGATAATGGCTTCCTCATTGCTGTGATGGGACGCAGGCGATGCCGCTTCTCACGTCCAAGTGGCAGACCTCTTTGCTATTAGTTGAGTCTGGTCAGGGTTTGCTTCACGAGTGCTGAGGCAACCTGTGTAATGTTACGCCAAAGCACCCACTTCCCTAAATCACTGCGTCCAGCTTCCGCGGTCGCTCTGGGCCCGTACATCGGCACGACGTAGGCATAATTCAAAGCCAATGGCAGAAGCCACTTTCTTTTGGTTCATCTCTAAAGAGAGCGAAAGAAGAAAAAAGATCGGAAAGGTAGGGATGTTAACTAAACTAGATCCAGTTTGCTCTTTACACGAGAGAGAGGAGAATTATGGATAAAAAAGAGAGAGAGAAAGAGATACACATTGCACATAACACACACATAGCATACACAGGTCAAGTTTCACAGGCGTTTGCACAGTGACGTTCCTTTCAAAAATGGTAGGAGGGCTCGTCTGGCTTTCTAGGCTGAAGTACGTGAAGGCTACGCTCCCAAAATTTTCTCCGGAGTAAAGGGTCGATCATACAGCCTCCTTTAGGCACCCTGGAGAGTCCGACGATCTTCTTCAAAGCCAAGACAGTGGCACATGACATGTTCGAGAGTTTCAACACAATGGCAGTTATCACAGTTGGGTGAGTCAGCCATACGAATGCGATGACCTAATGAATAGTGAAGGTCACGCCGACCCACAACCGATGCAGCGTTGTAGCGTACCGCCGCGTAGTCTTTGATGGCAGCTGTAATTGAAGTATGGAAGCGAGGTTCTGTGGACGTCGAGTGGAGTTTGGTGCAAGATTGCAATGCGCAAGTGTGACATTATGCGAATCTGGCGAAGTCCTCTTGCGGCATCAACCGTTGACAGGGGTATGAGCAGTGTGGGTGCTCCGTCGTGGGCACAACGGGCAGCGTTGTCGGCGAGGTGGTTAACGCCAAAAAAAAAGCTCTGAAATTCTCATTAAATTTTTAGAACCAGTACAGAACAACGGCACTTGTTTCATTCTTGACAATTGCAGCAGAACAGATAGTGTCAAATTCATGAAAAATTTCTTGCAATTACCTCATCTGGCTACCCGTCGCAAACACAGTAGGCTTTCCTTATTACCACAACTCTATTCTACGCACAGCTCTCATTTCCCCACCTTCGAATGTTTCGTCCCGCAATGACCACCCTCACAAAGTAGGCATTATGATGTGCCTCAATTATACTTGTTTTTGGTCATTCATTCCTCGTACATCGAACCAATGGAAACACCTTCCCGGACCTATTGCAATCATTCAAAATAATGAACGCTTCCGCACCGCATTATTAACAATGTAACAGATGTTAAGTGTATATGTTCAGTTATTGTTGCTGCTGTACTTTATATCTTTGTTGTATTGTTCCCCTTACACGAACTGCACTCCCCTCTGTAATGCCCTTGGTCTTGAGGGTAAATAAATAAATAAATAAATAAACCCCACAGTGACAGGCAACCATTAAAAGATTATGTCATGTTCTTTGTTAGTGGCACGATAACATATTTCAATAATTTGAGATACCATGTGACGGTAGTTCCTGCGTCGTAGATTTCGCGTACATTGAAGAGCCACCTTAGAGTCGCAGAAGATAGCCCATTTAGCAGGGGATTCTCACATAAAAACACATAAAAATCTAATTGCGGCTAAAAAGGTGGCAAGCTCCAAGCCCGTATATGTTGTGACGTGTAAGTCTTAAACTTGACAGGGATTGATCGAGATGGAACCACAGAAGCGCCCGTCGAACTGCCCGAGACTGAACCGTCCATTGAGATACAAGTTGGGATTTCATACGATATATGCAAAAGGTACAATGAGACATGATTGAGGGCTGAAGATGACAGGTTAACCTTTTTGCTTATCCCCGGGATTTCAAGGTGTGCAGGGGGTCTTTGCAGGCACCACTTCGGGCAAAGCGGTATGGTTACGGGCGAGAATCTCCGGGAGATGGAATGCTGGTTAGCTCCAACTCCTCTGGAGAACTCTGTCTTCGATCTTTCCAGTGGCAGGCTTGCAAGGTGGTGGTTAGGCAGTCTGGATATATGGCGAATGAGCGCCCGGAGTGTGTCGACAGTTATATAGGCCGTAATTGGGTGGTATTAGGCAATGGCAATAGTTGCGACCGTGTTAGCACACCTAGGCAATCCCAATATAGTGCGAAAAAGCTTGAGTGTTTTGGTCGTGTCCTCAATAAATGATTTTGTGGATAGTTGCTCCATAAAGGAAACTTTAAAAAGTATTTGAAAGACTTTATGTACAAAGAGTGAATCGAAAAAGCAGTATAACTCAAGTAGTGAGAATGACAAATTTTAGATTGAGCTCGGTAGAAGACTGGCTAGGGTGCTCGGCTGCTGTCCCGATGGTCGTGGGTTCGATCCATGCCAAGGCGTTCGAATTTCGATAGAAGCGAAATGGTAGAGGCTTATGAGCTGTCCGACGTCAGTGCACGTTGAAGAAGACCAGTTGGTCAAAATATCCGGAGCCATTTGCTAATGCGTCTCTCGTAATCTTATCATGGTTTCGGGACGTGAAATCCCACATATTATTGTTTTATAGTTATAAGTAATAATAATAATAATAATAATAATAATAATAATAATAATAATAATAATAATAATAATAATAATATTAATAATAATAATAATAATAATAATTATTATTATTATTATTATTATTATTATTATTATAAGGTTTAATTTTCTAAAGCAAAAGTCTGGGTCTCTCAAATGATCAACCCATTCAAGTTTCACACTCAGGAATCTTTCCTGTCCGTCCTGACCAATTCCAACCGTTGTAAGATTATATGCATGTGCTCGAAGTACGAACTACAATTTCGAAGATTGGCATTTAGGAGAACCGACTACACAGGCTTTCTTCATTACTTGTTGGCCACTCATTGATCACAGGTTACTGCATAATGATGACCAAGTTGAGTAGTTTACGGAGCTTGTATTAAACAGCATGCGTAAGTTTATACCACAATTTATGCCTAACGTCGGAAATACCCCCACTGGTTCTCCCAAAACTTACAAGCGCACGGAAGCATAAAAATCGTGCGCACAAGAAGGCTAATTGTTCTTCACTAGTAAAGTGGAAGGAAGAGTTGCTCTTTTTTTAGAACTTTCTCTACATTCCTATACAAACGAGAACTTAGTTCATATATTGCAATATTGGAAAAAATATTTCTGACAGACCAGCTGAGTTTTGGATGTGCGCGAATGATGTAGCATAAGTGGTGAGTCCGTCAGGCTACTGAACTCGAACGATGTCGAAATGCAGGCCGTTGCTGATTGTTTTGCCAGACATTTTTCATCTGTTTATAAGACCGCAGACTCTAGGACTCAGATAGGACAGCAGCACAAGGCAGTTAGCACATCTTGTGGACTGTCATTGGATGAAAAGCTGATCTGCCCATGCATTAAGCGCTTAAGACCATCCTTATCAGGTGGACTAGATGGCATCCCTTCCGCCATACTAAAGTTTTATGGTAGTATAGTTTTCCCAGTACTGACTAAAATATTGAATAACTGTTTGAACGCTTCCACATTTCTTAGCCTATGCAAAAATGCGCGTTTTTTTATCATTTAAGTAGGGCTGCAAGTCTGAGTTTTTCTAATTATCGCCCGATTTTTCTATTGTGTGCTCCATTTACTAACAGGGGGACGTGGACTAGTAGTACTTTGTTAGCAAATCTTCCTTCCTGGTAATCACCACACTCCCAGAGCATTTCGACATTTATTTAAGTAGTTTACTGTTGAATTCAAGCGTACATTTGGGTGGAATCGGCAAGTAATGTCAACCATCGACAGACAAACGTGTATTTCAGCGAATATTAACTGCACTGGATACAATGCTAAAAAGTAACTATTTTCTTCAGGTTACATACTGTGATTTCGTTCCCAGTTTCGAAACTGGTAGCGATACTTCAGTCTCCCCTGTGTGTTTGAGTTATACTTTTTATTGAAAATTTTAAAAACTTCAAGCAGGATTACTTATATTTTCGCTTCTTTCTGTTTTCTCCAAAGCATCTTCGTGGAAGTTGTGCCTCTTTTTTAGGCTTCACTTGTGCTCCTGATTTGCTTGGTAGCTTGGTAGTATCTGGCAATTGTTGTGTACGTGTGTCCGAGCGTGTAGGTGTATGTCTCAGTGTGTTTCGGTGTGCGATTACGTCATGACTTCATGGACGCCAATACGTTACGCGTTACACGTCCTGACATGAACCTCCTGCCGTTGCATGGCGTCTGGAGTTACAGGAAGGCTGGCGTCCAAGGTTGTTCATTAGTGAATGCCATCAAAACAGTTGACAAAGATAAATCCCAGTAAAATTAACTCATCATCACAAACTGCACTATCTATCCGAGCACTCGCTAGATTGCGATTTAAGTTTTTACTCGTCACCAGAACTTCAACATGATCCATTTCCCCAAGTCGGAGTGTCGGCTGAACCAGAGAATAAAATAATATCCACTACGTCACGCGCACGTGCTCTATCAACTATGCTATACTGTCGTCGTCTCTTCGCTATTTCCGTGATTTGTAAATAAGCTTGTGGTTATTACCAGTCACCTAAACATTTTGTTCACAGTAAGTGGTATTGATTGTTACCATATTTGTGCATAAAACATGAAGGAAATAAATTTTTTGCTACGCTTTCTTGCTGCCAAAACCAACCGATTTTCAGGGGCGAAGCTTCTCAACGAGGCACCCGTTCGCCCCTCGTAAAAGTGCGTAACATGTTGATAACCACTCGGCCACCTCGCCGATAAAAATTCGCGTAACATGTCTTACGCTTTGATCTGCAAGGTGGTGCCGGTGGGAGATTTCTCCTGTGCGTTGTTGAACACTAAAAAATTCGCAGCGTGCGCGACCTAAAAGCCAAATTCTCCTTTTACTCATTTCCAATTAGCAGTCATTAGCATGTACATTGAGCACTATCTGACAGGAAAAGGTTGCTACATTATACTCGCTGGGCGTAACATCCTAGGTTTTAGAAAGGTTTAGCGAGCGTGGGGCCGCAGTGCCATGAACACAGTGAGCTAGTATATACCATGAACTCGAGCTGGTTAAAGGTGGGAAGTAGACATGAAGCGCTAGCCGTAAGAAAGTGTGCATGTGCACCTCTCGTTTAGTCCATGGAATGTCCGCTGGATGGCGGTGCTTCTATATCGGGAATATATGATGAAAAGATGCGAGATGGTGGTACTTAGAGTGTTGAATAGGTGGACCAATGGACACACAGACAGATGCATGGACGGACGCATGGATGGCTGCATGGACGGATGGACGCATGAACGGACGCAGGGGCGGATGCATGGACGAACGCAGGGACAGACGCACGAATGTACGTGCGGACGCACGAACAGATGCATGCATGGACGAGCAGATGTACGCATGGGCGGTCTCACAGATGGATGACGCATGGACGGACGAAAGCAACAACGAATGAACGAACGGATGCTTCGCCACACTCTCCATCGTTCATTCCGTAAATTTGTTGCACTTTTTTTTTCAACTTTCCAACTCACCCGTCTCTTTCTCTGCGTAGGAATAACATACCGTTTATTTTAAATAGGCTACCATCTCTAGCATTCGTTTGGAGTTAGCTTTGTATCCTCCTCTATCACACGTAAAGCACACTTGCTTGGCATGTCATCTTTGCCAGCCTCGTTATCACGTATTTTCACTGTGCGTACAATACCATATTGAGCCCCAAATCAAAGTGCCAAACATGAATAGTAAATGTACTAGCAATCACTCTACACCCACAGTCCAGAAAGGCTATATTCTCTTGCACATCATGCCTAAATATTTCGTAATGCAGTAACCAATCCTCGCCGATATTAAGGAAACTTTTCCTTCTAATTGAGTTCCTATTAATGACCAAAGGCGATTGAGTGACGCGTCTTTACAAAGCAACGGGGTAGTGTATCGCGATCTATGATCCATTTTGTGACCTTTGTGATCATCATTCTTTAGTTCAAGTTTTGTTAGTACATAAAATAAGCAATACGGGGCAGACCTGAAGCCATGCAGTTACCTGAACAGACAACGCTAATGAAACATACAATTTAGAAGTTCAACAACGGAAACAAGATGCGAAACGCATTATAAGAAACATGATGAAAAGAAGCATGTTTATGATAAGACATCTATCCCACGACAATGTGATATATATTTCAGAAAAATAAATACCAAACAGTATGCATTGCATGTCAAGTATGATTCTGTTAGGCTTTTAATCAGTTTGCAAAGTCATTGATTTCTAAACTAATTTTACTGATAAGCTCTCACCGACTTTTGATTCCTCTGTCATCTCAAAAGTGTAGCCAGGCATTGTGTCCTTTCAATATAGTCGTTGTGAGCCCGCCCACTCCTAATGCTTTCTTTGTCCTTCTGTTGTACTACATTTGTGTATCATTTTATTCCTACTACTAATACTACTAATACTTCTGCTAACAACAACAAGAACAACAACTACAACAACAACAGCAGCAACAACAACAACAACAACAACAATAATAATAATAATAATAATAATGAAATAACAGTCTACACGACCTATCGCTTCCCGCATGAACAAATCAATCGTGCTAGACACAAACACGACATAACACATTACTGTACACAAGAAAACCATAATGCACTGGCGTGCTTCTTCCTGTGGAGTGTTTGTCCAGGTCGTCTTATCGGATGACACTGTACTCTGAGTGGACCCTCGAGTCAAGGTGCGATGTTCTTTGGTTCCTTTCATAGAAAGGTACGCAGAAAATGGAGTGCATACGCCATTTCTCGGAGTCTCCCAGGCGCATCTTGAGCGCACGGGAGAGGGAGATGTACAGACAGTGTTATTTAGTTTTTTTTCTACACGTTAGGGATTGTTTGGGGAAAAGAACATGCTGCCCCACGGTGACGCACGCGATGACAGATCGAATGCATTACGCTCCCACGGGTGTAGTGGATACAAGAAATGTTTGTGTCTATCGACTGAAATAGAACATGCTGCTACTGCAGGTTACATCAAAGGCGCTGCAACTTTGTACGTACTTCTGCAGGAAACCTGCGTGAAGGTGTGCACGGTGCACGCTTTTAAAGATGAATGAGCAGTTGCCGACTTTACTAAGACGATAGTTTGCTGAAGCGAATTCTATCATCTATTCATTTAAAGATATATGCTGGTTGTGATTTCATTTACTGGCCTTAGTCACGTCGGCTGGTCTACGTCACAATGAGGCCGACGTATCATGGAGAAGTTCAAAAATACTGTAACCGTAATGCCCCCAAATAATTCCAGAGTAGGTCGAAGAACGTCTGGTTGAATAGTTTCTCGACTTACTGACCATTCTTGACTTCTTGAGCGAACAGTAGTGAAACATATTTCATTCAAGTGGTGTTATAAACATTATATTGAAAGAAGTGGGGACATGCGCCGGTTTCCAGAATCTCGTTTTATGCTGCGCCATTACGGCACCTCGCAATGTCCCGCGTTTCAATTGTACGCAAGCTTTCGTGGGACATGTAAGCAGTTCCAAGGATCGGACGAAAATACCAGGATATGGAGGATGAATATGAAGCGTGCTTGTGCAACTCTCGTCCACTGATGAGTGTTGCCTCTGCAAGTCTCCTAACTTGTTCTCAAGTAATCAGTGATTGAAACATTCTCATTCTCAAAATGAGATCGTTTGCGTTAAGCCAGAAAGCAATGTACCTATAAAAGTGATGTCTTTTGCATCAACCAAAAAAAAGAAGTATTTATGCTAGCAATAATGAACGACAAGAAGTAGCCTGTCTAACACTAAGAATGTTTCGTTTGCGACTGAAGTTGCAGCATTGCACATTTGTGCGGCATATTCAAGCTATCGCGTCTAAACAACTCGTGTCAGCATTTAGCCTCTGGTCTCCACCACTTTCACATCCACACACACGTACTCATATGTTTGCAGGGGTTCACACACTGTTGCTATTGAATTCATTCGTCTTTCTGTTTTTGTTTAACTCATTAAATTTTCCAGAAACGCTGGTGCCTACAATAATAGTAGATTTTGATTAAAAAAACAAACAAGTGTGCTAACAAGTTCAATTAAAAACAAGGACAACAAAATTTAGGATGATATTACCAGCATGCGCACAATCGCACAGCTTCTCATCGTATGACAATGTAATCCACACTACGCGGAATGGGGGTCACCTTTGTTCGTATCAATTTTCTAAGACGTGTTTCAGGTGACTATCTGTGATATGCATGTTTGTAAGCACTACTACGCAGGCCCTTACACTCTTATGAAGCTGTTTCATTGTAGCGTTGTCCATACATAACTTCTTTTACAATTTTCTTGGCATTGTTAATTGAACCACATTGAAAAAAAAACTGTGATAGCGGAGGATTCAGGATGACACGTGCTGGCCTGATTAATTTTTTCTGTTTTCAAGAGCACATAGTTTCAGCAAAGAACACTGAAAAAATATCGGAGGAACAGAGGACGTAGAAATGCTCAAATTTAACTGAAAGGAATTGGTGGGCACATTCTTTTGTCATGCTCTCCGTGGGATGAAATCCCGAGATTAAAACTTTGCCTCCATGGCATATAATGACGAAAAATCTGAAGCTCGTAAGGATTTTGTTAGAGCTATTTAAAGTAAAAATTGCGTTTACACAGGAACATTTTTTCCCTTTATTCACAAAGCGTAAGTAAAAGAATTGTCACCATCCTACACGGGCTCAAAACGTAACGATGCTATAGAGGGAATTCGCTCCTCTTAATGAAAAAAGTAACTACAATTACACCGTTGAACAGGGGACAATAGGTTATGCATATCGTCTTAATTTTTTTATTTTGGCCATTTCTTTTTACGTTGTATCGAGTTACATAAAAATATCTGCCTTCGAGTAATAAGGTGACAGTGTTCCGGATGGACATTCACTTCACGCATTTTTGTTACACACGCGAATAAAATCTCTCCGTCATTTTATTTTCATTTACTTACAGCCAGAGATTTTTTTTCACCGCTCTAACTATTAGTGAGAACGAACATCGTGACTGAGAATGTTGACCTCGCACTTTGCTATTTCGAATTTTGTCGCAATTTCAGTGCACCTAATCGCAGATCATATTATGAAGCCGAACACCTTCGTAGCCTCATCAAACGTAAAAAGTGATAATTAACGGCCCCAAAAAGAAAGGTGCGAAAAGGCACCTGTTCACAGACTTCCTAATGGTATAATCTATGACGCCCCCAGGACGTCTCAGATCCCCTCAATTCATGACGCCGTTGCGTTGTCACTACGAAATTAGTTAAGGTGACATCATATAAACGTCATCGCGTTGCGTCACAGCTTGTTCAAAGGCGGACCAACCTGGGGGGAGGGTCATTACAATACACTGTAAAAACACTGAGACGAAGATGTCGACTTTTTAACTCTGGATTGTCTAAAAGTCAAGTCAAGTTTATCGTTGTGTCGCGGAGAGAGAAAGCAGTGTGAAAAAAAAATCTTTTTTGAAAACAGCTTAACTAGCTCACTGCTCCCTACAAAAAAGAAAGCAACAGTTGCACCAACGTATCTGAATTGATAAATTGCTAAACAATGTCAATTCTGCGGGTAGTGAGTGGTATACCTTGGTGAGATGGAATTATGTTCTTCTTGCTTTGACACGCAACAGCGTTTGTTTTGTTTTCGTTAATACGCACAGCATTTGCTGCTGATCATTTTTTTATTGTTTTCGTTGTGCTGTTTTGTTGCAAGTTCTTATAGGCTCGTTAATGTCATGCACTGAAAAGAATCTACTTATATCATCGACATGTATATTATATTTGGCCTTGTTGAATATTCAGCCTCGTTGGACGCAGAAACAATCGAGTCAATTTTAGGTTTTAGTTTCAGTTTATTTTCGCTTTCGTACAAAACATACGTGCTTACATAAACGTACAGAAGGAGGTCGCAGAGCACTTGGCTAAAGGAGGACCTTCTGTCAGTAAATGTGCTAAATATGTTCAAGTAAAATACAGCTCTGTCCACAACGTGGAATAAGTTATACAAATAATTGAAATACAGATTAAAGATAGTCAAATCGAACAATCATAAGTACAACAAAACACCTGCTTAGAACATTCAAAATGAAAAAAACAAGAAATATTGACTAAACGAAAAGAGAAATGAAAAAAAGGAAAAAAAAACGATGAGCAGTTGTGGCACAATTAAGAGTACTTAAATATGAACAAGTGTAGATAATATTACACATCTTAGCATTCCAACGTATCCAGCAGAAATGTGAATAATATGTTTTTAAAACGAACTTGTGATGAAGTGGCACAATTAAGAGTACATGAATGTGAACAAGTGTAGATACTATTACACATCTTAGCATTCCAACGTATCCTGCATAAATGTGAATAATGTGTTTTTAAAATGAACTTGTGCTGAATATTGCTTTACGTTAAGGGGAACACTGTTCCAGGTCAATAAGGACGTGAAAAATTGGTGCGTTTTTTGAAATTAGTATGAACTAATGGCAATAACAAATTGCTGTTAGCTGCGAATCTTGTTCGGTTGGTGTTAACTAGAACAGCTTCTGGAAATATGTGTACTACAGGAGGGTTTTTCATTATTTTAAATAACACTATGGATAAATTGTACTCTACAAGGCTGTCTAGTGCAAGGATTCTGTTATTATGAAGAATTTCGGACACACAGCAGCTGAATGAGCTGAACGTTAGTTTACGGATGGCCTAATTTCGTAGATGTTGTAGCGGTGCTACATGTGTTGCATATGTCGTACCGCACGACGTGATGCAGTAGTTCACGTGACTGTGAATGAAACAATAGTACAGGGTTAGCAGTGTAGGTTCGCTGAAATAGTACTTGGCATTTAATAAAATTGTAATACCAGGAATAGTTTTGTGCTTTAGATTGGCAGGTATCCTGACGTTGATTCTGCACTGCTGGATGAGGTTGTGCACAGAAATTCCTCAAAGGGCAATAGGATGTGACGTGGCTCTTTATTCTCCTCTTCCTGAGGTGTAGGAAACAAAACTTGCCCGAATGACGCCGCTACTCTCCATATTTAAAATGACAAAACTCTGCATGTAGAAGCCTTTGTCTCATTGTGGTGCACCTAGCCACTCTGTCTCTTCAATATTTTTATCTCTTACGATCTACTTTCTCTCTCTCTCTCCACTTCAACACTGCTAACCGCTGTATGACGTGACAGTGGCTTGCGCTAGCAAGTTAGCTCCGTTGGGAAGTTATCCTGTTGAAACAATGAATCATTCATTTCTAATTTTGTTACAACTACTTTCCACAAATACTGCCATGACCATCACAACAACAAGAACAAAAAAACACTGAGTAAAAAAACAACGACAAAACCACCTCAAGCAGATGGCACAAACAGAACAGAAACCAGCTATCCCAAATAGTCATCGACGAAAGCCCCCTGATCTGCTTCTCTCTCCCCCAAACCTTGTTGTTGCATTTAACAATATTGCCTGCCGATACCAACGTATTACCGAAGTGAAAATAACATAGCATTTTTGCTCGTCATATTTCTCATTCCTCATTCTTTTATCTTAAACTTAGGTCGAAAGTTTACTTTTGCTTGGGTTCTCCCCTCACCCAAACCCTGCCCGGGACATTACTGTCTCTTGTCAGTGCTTACTTTAACATTTCGGAAAGCCACCCAAATATATATATCAAATGAAAGTGCCTTGCAGATCCATAAAACTGGTAGTAAAAAGAGACGGTTGACAAAAAGTAATTTTTCATTGTGGGGAAGAACCTGACGCACAAGCTTCTGGATAATTTTTATGTCAAAAACAGTGTGTTCTCACAAAGTACGTCTCAAAATAGCAAGATTCAGCGGTTTCATTTAGAAGCAGTCTAAATAACTGTTAAGTCGTTTATTTTATATTTACATTATTTGGATGTCTTTAAACATTTAATAAAAATGAATAAATAATTGGTTTACGTGCACTCTTGCCTCTGTAACTTATTTATTTGTTTGTTTATTGAGCTATGTTCAGGGCACGCGGGTATTTCAATAGAGTGGACTACTGCGTAAACAAGTAGTTGTAGTCATACTTCTGAAACTGCTGGTGTCGAAACTTAGAACGATATGTTTGGGAAAGGTCGTTCTACAGGGCCACTGATTGAAGACATAAGAGGCAAAGTAAAGAAGCTGCATACTTTTATACCCACCATCATTTAATGATGGATACAAGTTGCGAAATAAAAGTGGAAGCATTTTTCATCGCGAAGCCAGCTCTTATTATTCGACAACAATTCCGTTTGCCGGAAATGTTTCAGCAGCGCAGCCTGTATGCCGCGATATCCTTGTAAGTTCATCGTGCAGCCTATCATTCCCGTCCGCGAAGTGGTTGTGCCACGGACAGCAATGTCTTTTTGCGCATGCATTGCTGCATCGCAGGCAAAGCACGCTTCACAGGAGAAGCAGGGTATAGGAGCTGGTTGAGAAGTTTCGCAACGCATTGCTTTCTGTTCAAATATAGACGAACCAATAAGAGTCCTCCATTATAATACGAGGGTTATATCTCTAGTTTAGCCGGAGGCTCACATTCTGCTCTTTCTTTACATTGTGGTAGTGTAAGTGAATGCCCGAATTCGATGAATTCGCAGTTTTGTACCTTCAGTAGAATGAAGAAACGCATCTGATGATTCAAGCATGACGTATCGGGAATAGGGGAAGTACATGCGTGAGTTAACCATGGATTAACATGTGAAAAGGCGAAACGAAATGGTTATCTTTCACGTAGACCTCAACGTGGGCCAGACTGATAGGGTTCGCATAATGCGTAGGCATGCGCAGATAAGCGTTTGTGACTTCTTTCTTTTCCCCATTGTGCGCTCCTTCAGTTGTCGGTAAACGCTTCTGGAGTCCCTACTTCTGACATCTTTCTTGTGTACGTGTTTTCAGGATCTGTTCCTTTTATACTGAGTATATAAGTCCCTGCTGTGTGCTTTGAGATTAAGCAACATCATTAGTGGTTCTGTGTCCCGGCTAATGTATAGCTGATTTGCCACCTTTGAAACCACCCTTTGGACAAGCTTTCATGAGCGTCAAGCATTCATAACGAGGATTATCGACGGTTATAGGATGCAATAAATGCTGAAGCGGTACTGGCAGAGGTTCGTTATGCTTTGGAAAAAAAAAGTAAGGATGTGTTAGCAATGAAGTTAGTAAAATAAGACTCGCCGTCTCGTACTCTTCGTCTCCCAAGAGCCCAGGGCTGCTACGCGGGAATGCCACGCAAACAAACAAGCGAACAAAAAACACCCTGAACGAGAGAAGACAAAACAAAAACTCCATGTCTGTCTGTGTTTACGTGTCTGATGACGAAGCATTCTGCTGTTCAAGTCACACAAGCTGTATGTAGCAGTCCATAAATGTTTGACATAATCTGACAACACTGTACGCCAGTGGTACAATATAATAGCCTGCAATGAATCACAATGAATTAAGAGCAGTGCTCTTCCAGCATGGCATAGTACGACGACAAAGAATTGAGATGAGCAGTGCTTCTCAAACTGTTCAGTGCAACTTCGCCAATCAATGTGGATGATGTACAGTGCCAGCAACTGTTAGGGTGGCGCGCCACTTTAAAACCAAAACCTACGCAGGCGCGGCAGTGCCAGAAGGCGTGGCTTCGCGTCGTCTGCTACAATGCTCGTGCTCTTGCGCACGTCGAACTTGCACTGCCATCAAACAAGCTCTGCTTACAATGTGGCGTATTTCCTACAGTCAAAACAGCCTTTAGATGTAGTGTCGCAACTTGGAGAACACCAGATTACGACTGTTAGTGAAGTGCACTTCATAATAGAAATACTTAGGAAAAATGCAGTTTTGTAGCTATGTTTTGAAGGAAATAAATAGTCATTTGTAACAAATTTTACATTTTTTAGAGAACTTCACAAGGCAATGTTAGCGCACAGATTTCCATGTCCTCTCTGAAGAGTCTAGTGAGCACGATAATTTCGCGTGCCTATTTAAAGAGAGCATATTGAGGGTCAGTCCTTGGCCATCGCTTTACGGTATTGATCGCAGGCATGTGATGACGTGAGTGGTATCCTCTGATAATATATAAAACAGTTCGACTGTTCACTTTAAAACGTGAAGATCAATAATTATAATGCAACTGTGCTGCATACAACTCACTGAAAAAAGAATATTCATTTCCGTGTTTTATAGAAACAAATATCTCGCCTTTTTCACACGTGAACAATAAAACGACACATTGAATATTTACGAAACAAAGAAGAGTAGGTCTAAAGCTTGTTCAAGAACAATAATGGCCAAGAATATTTCAGGCCAAAACTAAATTAGGCTATCTGACACCACGCATAACCGTACTCCTTGTTGGCGTTGCAGCATGAATGTGAGCAAAATCGAGGGTCTGCTTTCATGCGACGCCAAAATAAGCACGAATAGCAGCTTTGCAAAAATTTGATCTTGAGCGCTTTTTCGCTTCAGTAATGGGTGGCGTCTTTGGAAGCGTAAATGACAGACCTCATCCTGCCTGGCAGAGAGCTGTATAAGTTGCGCAAAAGCCGTGGTTGGCTTTACAGCAGTTCACACGGGGATGTTTCATGCAGGGATCGAATGTTCTCTTTTTTGGGGAATTTTCGCCTGTCATATCGAACCAAAGGGAAAAAGGGAATCTTTGTGATATTGCAGGGAACTTCAGGAATGGTTTAACTCTCCTATGGCAACCAATGATTTGCGGTCACAGTGCGCCTTCATCTGCTGTAATTGATTCTGGCGCATGCACTGCGCAAGCATAGCCTTTGAGATTTTTTTTCTCATATTTATGTGGAGCGGTTTCTATTTCACTAGTGGCGTTAGACTCGAAGCCGACAATGTGCAGTGCACTAACAGTACATGAAATAATAAAGTCATGCTTTTGTTGTGCGGCAGTGGAGGGGCTTGACATAATTTCAAAAGTCGCCAGTACGTGAGACACGTGTAATTATTGTTTTTGTGCGTGGATGCGGGCGTAAATTAGTACTGTTGTGTAGGGAAATATGCTGGGAATTTCCACAACGTTTGCATAGAAAAATGCCCGAAATAGAGAATTTTCATGTCCCTGAAAGGGAATTCTTCGGCATAGTAGGAAACATCACTGGGCCCACAGTGCATCAACCGAGAGTCGAGAGAGCTGCAGGTGTAACATTGAAGTTTCCTTGGTACCCAACACATTCTCAATAATATTGAGGTTTAGAGATTGCACACGCCACTCACAAATTTACCCATATCGAGACTCCAGTAATACTCCTTCCTATTCTGGACTTGCTAATGGGGGAGTTGACGAACTGCTGTCAAAGTTGCCATCCGGGAAGGGCCCGTTCATAGGGTGTGGTAACATGACGTCGTCCAAGACTGAGCAGACGATGTGATCGGTGAACTTCTTCTCTATGCTCACTGAGGTTCCCCAGCTGGTCGGTGGGAGTGCGCTCTATAGACACTTAACGACAAGCGATGACTGGCTGCTGCTACAAGCTGGATGAATTAAGGTATATATCCAAAGGAAAAAGAACGTTTTTTGGGGAGCTCACCTTTTTTATACAAACAAAACAATAGAATGTTGCGTGCCTATTCGGACTTCCTGATATGCCTGAACACACTTAATAAGCGTTTAGAAATTCTCAGAATTGTGTTTCAACTTTTGGAGAACGTAATTAGGTGTGCCTTCATATATAGCCTTGTAACACCCCTTTTCAACGATGAGAGGTGTTGGAGTAATGTGCGAATTTAGTTTTGGGTGAAGATAAAATCTAAGAATGCTATTTCATAAAAACAGTGGTTGTAATGTCGTACTACATGCTTACTTCCAAAAAAGTGACTGCCCCCGCTGCGCAAACATTATATTTCAAATTACAGTGATATTAATTATTACTATATTTTAAAATAAATAAAAATTCGATATTGCGCCTTACGTTTAAGCAGTGAACGTGGCCATAGCGGCATACAAAATTTCGATCTAAACGTACTACGTACAGATTTTTTGTCGGCTCATGTCAGCTGCTTCTCACCGGCAGTTGTCCGAGTGCCAGACGCGCTGCCTTTGGTTCCACCTTGAGGTAAATGTCGAGTCGTCGGCTAAGACACCAATTTGCTACTCGTCAGTGCAGTGCTCGTGTTCTTGAGCAAACACCTGGCGCTGCTGTTTGTTGACCACCCTAACTAACGGCCTTTGAACAGCACTCCTGTTTTAGATGCGGAGCATGTAATACTCGAGGCTTGTAGTGCGGCGCCGTCCGCAAGCTTCCTCCTCCTTCTTGCACCATCTGTGCATCCCTTCCTCCTCTACACACCGCGCGCGCTTCACTCCTCCACCATCTGTGCACCGTTCCTCCTCTACACACCGCGTGTGCTTCTCCTCTTCACGAACATTCGCTAGCTGTATAATGTAGCACGCATGCGCCGTCACGCTTCGAGAACATCGGCAGCTGACGCGCGCATGCGCCGTCGCGCTTCGAGAAAATCGGCAGCTGACGCGCGCGCATGCGCCGTTGCGCTTCTCCCCCTTCTCGAACATTCGACAGCTGACGCGCGCATGCACGTCACCCACCATCTGTGCCGCGCGCGCTTCTCCCCTTCGAGAACATTCTACAATTCTCCTGATTCTCCAGTGGACGCGCATGCGCCGTAGCGCTTCGAGAACATTCAACAGGTGACAGTGCATGCGCCGTCGCGCTGTATATATACTCAAGGTCGGCGCTCGCTCGCTCAGTTGCCGCTCGTCGGTTGGTTTGTACGGCGCGTCGACGTCCAAGGTCGCGGTGAAATGAATTCCAACGAATTCACAAACACAATGATCGACGTCCCTTCGACCAGCGCCGCCCTTTCGCATACGTGTGTACGTGTTCACTCATTTAACACCCCCTCCTACAACCACGTTAACCAATTTAGCCATCGACACAAGTAAGTCGCAATTTAACACCCCATTTTACAACCACGTTAACCAATTTAGCCATCGACCCAAGTAAGTCGCACTTTAACACCCCGTTAACCAATTATATGCTCCCCATCCTCCTCCGTGTTCCCCCGAGGGAAGCTGCGGGCAATTTTTTTTGAGGCCACTCAATGTAGGGAGCGTTTCACCGTTGCATTTGATGAATGATGCCGCCGACTGCCCCGGAATCGGAATTTGCTTCAGGTCTCTGAAGGTTGACGCAGCAGAGACATTTGCCGGATCCAATGCCCCATGGCCATGCTGGATGCATTTCGGTGAGAGTTAAATGCTGGCGGCACGTGTACTTGGGTTCAGGTGCCCTTCAAAGAACACCCGATGAAGAAAATTCCCGGGCTCACCACGACGACGTCTCTCATATTCATATTAATACAGGACGTTGGGCAACGTAAAACCCAATTCATTATTGCAACAAATGCGAGTGGGTTGACCGCGCAACACCATCTTACAAATTTTCATTGCCAACATCCTTGCAGAAATGAGACTACAAGAATCCATAACGCTTACTGGGATATCATAAATGCAACGGAAACCGTCGCTCTGCTTTTACAATGATATATCAGGATGTAGATAATCCGTCCATGTGTTTCCGTTTTTTTTTTCAGTTTGTAGCAAACAAGATTCAACGTCTTGAATAACTATGGGGCAACTTCGCACTCATTCTCCTCTCACCGCAAGAGAACCATGAAAACCAAGTAATTTATTTTCAACTACAGTGCCGGATAGCTAGAAAATATGAAAAAAAGCTATAAGCATTCGCTAACTTCAGCAGCTCTAAAGGGACACATGTGCGTGTACGCGAAGGGACGATTGTATTTCAGTCGATAAAATGAAGATGGCTTCTGGCACGTCTTCAAAATGCGCAACTAAATGTTGCATGGCCTGCAGAAAATACATGACATTGTAAACAAAGTTTGTTTCACTGTAGTGCAAGCTCGGTGCGCCCAAGAGCGTGAGCATTGTAGCGGACAACGCGAAACCAGGCCTGCAAGCACTGCTGCACCTGCACAGAATTGCTTCGATGCTTGGCCGCGCTGGCGGCAGTGGCGCTTCGCGCGTTCACCCTAACACTTTACGGCACTGTGAGTCATTGCTTTGTATCACCAGTGAAACGTGGTGTTGGGGTGAGAGCCCTTCACCGCCCACAAGCACGTGATAGTGACGGGTTTTTTACGCAATCTTATCTCTTATTCATAGAAATCTTGTGCGTGGAGCGTGTCAACAGGTTTAGCTTTTCGTACGATCGATCACTGAGTCACTGCACCCAACTCAATGCTGTGTCGTAGCCACATATTCATTTAATTCCTCCAAACTTTGCGTCTAACTGTTTATCTAGGAGTGTAGCCTTGAAATAAGTAATAACAATGGAAGTTCACAAAACTGCGTGCGTTTTTTCGTTATTGTGAAGTCTGCCTAAGTTTAATAAACAAAACAAGGTTCAATAGACTGTACATTAACTGCCTGCATTAATCAAATCGTAACGCTTTGAGGATCCTTCGAAACAGCTTGAGCTATTCATATGAATTTTACCGTGAAGTGCATAAAGTATTTCCATAGCCTTTCAAGCCTGTCTTGCTGCTCTCAAATTGGTGAGTAAACCAGAATATTAAATATGAGAAATGGGACATATTTTACCGAACCATTCTAAAACTACAGAGAACTTCGTAGAGACCTCTCCTTCCGTTATTTACGAAACTGGAGATTTAATGTACCGGTATAGTTGAGTTTGCTGTATAAATAAGAATAAAGTCTTGCTTTTACATCAGCGCCAGAATAAAGTTGTGGCAGTGCTTGTCAGTGACTACATTATTCTTTTACAGGGAAAGAGCGATGCGCTTATCTTGTAAGATTATGAACGCTCCAAGATTGTTCATTGTCATGAGGGGAGAGAGAGAGAGAAGTGAACGTTTCTTTTGAAACAGTGCCCCTAGCAATGCCCGGTGTGACCCTGAGGTGGGAGGGCTCCTTAGTGCAGGAACCCTCTGGCTTCTAATGCCCTCTTGGCCCTCATTTGTCTTTTGGAGCATGCCAGCTTTTCTTCTTGCTGTTCCCGAACGTCGCCATTCGTTTTCTTGTGCAGACAAAAAAATTATTTCACAAAGTACCCAAATAAGTGCTTCGAGGCACTTTAAAACTGCAAGTGTATATTTAATGAAAAAATTACACCATTTCCTGCTAATGAAAACCATGTGTAGAAGCGAACAGTAGGCACTAACGCTCACACTGGTGGCAGTGTTGACGCTGCCACTCATTGCAGCGTTGCACAGGCGACCAACATGGGCAGGTACAAAGCACGCGGTGATCGACGGTTCTGTCCTACAGTAGCATGCCAATCGCCCCTAATGGGCAATCAGATAAAGAGGACGCTGATTGAACACAGATACGCACAGTGCACGCTTAGTTACGCACACGCTGCAATTTTTTATCGTTCAAAAACGCTCAGGAGAGATATCCCACCACTACTACCTTGGAGGAGAAAATCTAGTGCCTATTTATTTATTTATTTATTTACTTATTTATTTATTTATTTATTTATTTATTTATTTATTTACACATACTGCAGCGCTAAGTGCGCTATGGCAGGAGTGGGTGTACAAAATACGCGGAATTTCAACAGACAGGAATGAAAATTATGTAAACAGGTAACATAATACAGATGTGTGATTATACAAGGATATAAGTGCACAAACTTGTGATTAACATGAATGAAAATAATTGATTGATATGTGGGGTTTAACGTCCCAAAACCACTCTATGATTATGAGAGACGCCGTAGTGGAGGGCTCCGGAAATTTAGACCACCTGGGGTTCTTTAACGTGCACCCAAATCTGAGCACTCGGGCCTACAACATTTCCGCCTCCATCGGAAATGCAGCCGCCGCAGCCGGGATTCGAACCCGCGCCCTGCGGGTCAGCAGCCGAGTGCCTTAGCCACTAGACCACCGCGGCGGGGCGTGAATGAAAATAGAATAAAGAAACAATGCCATTCAAGAGCTAACACCAATGGCAAATTGATGAGGGTATGTTACAGACGCATGTCATGGATGTCGGGTTGAAAATTTGATGATGGGTGTGAACGAATAGTACCAGGTAACGAATTCCAGTCTTCAATAGAACGGGAGAAAAAACTGAACTTGAACATATTAGTTCGAGCATAGTAAGGCGTTAAGTTTAAGTTGTGATAGCTTCTTGTCATGGACTGGGGTGCAAAGTTTATGTAGTCCTTGTCATTTGAAAGTTTAACCGAAGACGTCACAATGCTATGCAAGATTTTTAATCACTCTATTCGGCAACGCGAAGAGAGCGAAGTTAAGTTCAGTGAAGAAAGAGTAGAAGAGGGTGAAAAGTCGTGGTCATAGCGATGACATATGAATCCTACAGCTTTTTTCTGAATTGCTTCTAACCTATTAATCTCGCACTGCTTGTACGGGTTCCAAACGACAGATGCGTAGTGTACTATTGGGCGAATGAGTGATTTATATAAGAGAAGCTTAGTTTCCTTCGGAGATTCAGATAGAGTGCGACGTAGATAGCCTAGTTTTTTTAATGCTTTGTTACATACGTAGTCAATGTGCTTAGACAATGTCATATTATGAGTAAAAATGACCCCTAAATACTTATAATCAAGAACCCTATTTACTGCACGGTTATCGAAAGAGTAATCAAAAGCAGAAGGATATTTACTACAAAAGGACATAAGTACGGTTTTTTTTAAGGTAATGTTCATTGTACCATGCCTATATGTACCATGCGGCCGGGGAACGGTTATACCGCGCGAGCAGTCGGTTTTTTTTTTCAATCAAGCAGACACTGTCTGTGTCGGCATTGTGAGACGAGAGAGGCGGGAGTGTGGAAGTAGAGAGAGAGAGAGGGGGGGTCGCACATCCACAATGGAGCATGGACGCCACCTTATCAAGCTCGCTCATGAGATGCTTCTCCTTCAAAAGCTCGAAACTCAAAGTTTCGTGGGTGAGACCTTCATTGAGAGTGCCGAACATACGTTCAGTTATTCTTTTGGTCTGTTGGTTTTGATGCTGCAATAATGGCTCCGCCAAGTGACCATTATATTATAATGCTAAAACTAATTATGAGAATATCTGGTCATATTTTGGTCAATAATTGTAGTTGCTGACTGCCTTGTAAAAAATAAACGCAAAGATGTAAAGGAGAAGATCAGCCGGTGTGTGTTACCTCAAGGTCCTCGTCTGGGACGTTTATTGGAAAAAAGAACATGGGAGAATTTATTTAAACGTGATCTTATGCATACATTGACATGAAAAAAGAACGAATTGAAACAAATCGTCTGTTTGAGTCGCATGTAATTTCTCCTGCATATGGACATTGTTGAAAAATCTCTTATAATCTCAACGTCGAACACATGCAGCCTGAATCCCGGAGCACTTTAGCCAGACATGAGAGAATGTAAAGTGTGAAAGATAATAAAATTATTAGAAATATGGAACGAAAAACGTACATGAAACTATAGTAAGAATGAAACATGAGATGTAATTCTTGTATGGGTTATTTGTCTGATTATTTTTTGTCCATCGTAGACTGTCATATTCCGCCCATTTCATAACGATGTCTATGATCCCGTTGCCATTGCTCCGAAATGCGCGGAAACAGATCTTTAAAAAGCATGCGCAGACTCACACACCACACAGAGACCTGCAAATGCGCACATTTAAAAAAAAGTACTTGTTGAAAGTACGAATGGGCCCAAAACGCCTTAAACAATGGTAAACAGACCAATCGACGAGATGGACCAGTTCATTGACAGGCGAGACTGCTGGCTTGCTTTCCCTCTCGTTTTCCGACCTCCAATATTGAGGATTCTTTGCTTTCACGTTTTGCGAGATTATTAGCGTTTTACTTTCGCTTTGCTGATTGCAAAAACTTAGATTTCCGTGATCTTCAGGCAGCCCGCTCGTCCACTCATTCATTCTCAACCGCCCTGTACGAGCGCACGTGGTCATTCATGTCTTATCAGATCGTCACTTCTTTCAAATTTTTCTTCTTTTCTCTCTTTCACAGCAACGTTATCACATCTTTTACGGGTCTTCTTATTTATGTTGTCTTAGTCCATTTCACAATTCGCAAGGCAGGTAAGAGGTGCACTTTTGAAGATTGGGAACGCTTGTGCCGCCGTAATCATGATCGCGCAGAACTCCCACTATTTGCGAGCATCTTAACCTGAAGTGTTTGCATCTCTGTTTTTTTGACGTCGTCGTTACCTTAACGGGTTCGGCGCTTTGTATATTTGATACCTTTTTTTTTCTTTATTTGCCCCGGCCATTCTGAAACATTGTTCTGCAGGTCCTTCATATATTTCGTTTTTTTTTCTCAGGTACCCGGGTTCTCGTTGGCTATCAAATCTGCGCAACTATTCATGTAGGTTTACTACGCTTCACGTTTTTCAGGTCTACGACTCGTTCCTTTAGATGCAAAAAAAACATGGCTGTATCATTGGGCAAGACAGCGGTATTGAGGAGTGAAGATTTACGATGTCAGACTTTAAACTTTAAATCACGCAACGGGTAGTAGCATATTTAAAACGGTGTTGGACAATAGAATGATTAGAATACGACACAGTGAAGACCTTGTTGCATCTCAGTATATTTTACTGCATCGCTGAAACTTCCGAAAAGCTTACCTAGAGTGTCAATATCCCTGAGGAAGAAAACAGTATAAGGGATTAAGAATCTTCGCTGTACTGCCGTTTATGTGCACCAAAGTTAAACGCTTTACGTTGGTTGTGGAAAAAGTGTGAAAAGCTCCCAGGCCTGCAGAGCCTTGGTAAGAGACTCGTTCAGCGCGTTCAGAAAAATAAAACAATAGCGGTTGACGTCCCCGCCGCAGTGGTCTAGTAGTTAAGGTACTCGGCTGCTCACCCGCAGGTCGCGGGATCAAATCCCGGCGGCGGCGGCTGCATTGCCGATTGTGGCGAACAGGAAGAGGGAGGAAGAAGGTTTAAGCGGAAAGACAGGGAAGTTAGACAGTTCTTAGACCGGCTGGCTACCTGTGCTGGGGAAAGGGGTGAGGGGGATAAAAGATGTTAAAAACAAATGTTGTGAAGAGAGAGATATATATAAATTTTAAAAATTGTGACAAAGGAAAGGCAACATCAAAGAGTATAAGACACCATAGTCTGTCTCTGAGGCCAGTTGTCCGCAAAAAGCGCAGCAAAACTTTCGAAGCCTTCCGGGCGGAGGATGGGCTCGGCCAATGACCCAGAATCATTTGTTCCGACAAAGGCCGATCATCCAGTCTATCCAGAGCTGCAGTCAGTTCTTGTCTTTTGCACGTTGAAATGGGTGCACTGACACAGAAGGTGCGCTACGGTTTCTTCGCAGCTGCAGTAAGGGCATGTAGAAGAGCTGGCCATTCCAATGAGATAAAAGTATGCGTTCATGAAGGCCACTCCAAGCCACAGGTGGCATAAAAGAGTCTCCTCAGCTTGAGATATTCTTGAGAGAAGACGAAGCTGCAGATCAGGATCCAAGTTATGCAGGCGCACGTTTGTGAAGTCTGTTGAGTTTCACTGTATGAGTGGTAGGTCACGTGCAAGCGAACGAAGTCTTGTAGCTGCGTCGGTTCTTGCCAACTGGATGGATGTGTATTGGGTGCCGTCGTGTGCAGATCTAGTGGCCTCATCTGCGCGGTCATTGCCACATATACCGCAATGACCTGGTGTCAACTACTACACTATGCTGTGCTGTTTCTCGATTGCTGGGTGATGAAGAAGCCTTATTTCAGCTACTAACTGTTTATTAGGTCCATGGCGAAAGGGCGACATAAGACATTGAAGGGAAATATTGCAGGCCCGTGTGCTCAGATTTGAATGCACGTTAAACAACCCCAGGTGGTCGAAATTTTTGGAGCCCTCCACTACGGCGTCTCTCTTAATCATATGGTGGTTTCGGGACGTTAAACCCCTCATATCAATTATTAGTGGGTGACGAAAACTTAGCTTAAAAGTCGTGCATCGTCTTGCTTTACGGCTGCTTCCATCACATTTCTCTGTATAGTAAGCGCTTAATTGTTCAGTAGCTCTGGAGACAGCAACGTTTCAATTGATAGAAGCATCATACCCCCCGAATAATATTTCATTTTATGCACTCGTGGAAACGCAATTACAGTGCGTATTTCATATACCGCAAGTAAAAATAAAGAAATATCAGTTGTAACGAGCTAAATAGCAAGTGAATTTGCGAATATACGTTGTTAAAGGTGTACGTTTGTCACGAATATTCGAATACAACGAGATTATTCACCCGTCATAAGTTGCTTAGTTCAGTTCAGTTTTGATTGTAGTTAAAATGTAAGGCTTTCGTTCATTATAAATGTATAGGGACTCTCAAACAGAAAGTTGGCGGTTTGATGAAACAAAATACAACGACAAATTCTGTAATGCGCGGTAGCATTTTTATTATCTGCATAGCATTACAAAATGTGTAGGAGAGAGTGCGGACGTCTTGTCAATTACTGCGCCGTAACAGCTTCACATAACCAATGTCCCTCTGCATAACTGGATGACTTTCAATAAATACGACGTGGTGTTCATGACCAGCATAAAATCAAAGATAACAGCACTGACTTCTTCAATTAGGCGAATGGCATAAATTATGAAAGTAAAACTTTTCGCCCTTCAAAGCGCGAGCAGTTCTTAGTAAAAAGGTAAATCTATATTAAATACGTATAACAACATTGTAAAAAAATGAGGCTGATCCTCCTATACGGAAATCGGCATACGACGAAAGTGAAATCTGTCCTTACAGCGGTAGTTGAGCGTTTATTATGCATTGTTTCGGCGACAGAAACAAATAACAAGGTCACGTTGAGAACGGCGAACAGCTCGAAATTTGTGGCGCACACGTGAAGCCGAAAGCACGCACAAAATTAGCAAACAAGACGAGCGCGGACTAACAATCGTCACAGCTCCACACTTGAAGCACGCTGTTAAAACAGAAAGAAAAACGCACGAAACGAGTGCACAAGTATATGCAGGACAAGTGGGAACAACTTTAAGAATTCTAGCGGCATCATTTGTCAGCAGTGCGCTCCTTACGTAAACGTGGCAGCGGTAGCGTGCGAAGTGACCTTCGTTCTCTTCTGAATGACGAACCTGATGAGCGCGCGCGCGGAGAAGACGATGCTCCGTGGAGGCGGTGCTCAGAAGAGGCGGTGACCTCGAAACGCGCTCAACGCGATCCCGTCGCGCCATCTCGCCACTGACAATGAAAACGCACTAGATTTTCGAAGCTCTCGGGATTGACAAACAGTGTATTGTGTGCATAAATAGCTTCCCGTTAGCGTTCCAGGCACGCTATGCTTTGTGGCATGGTGGTTAGCGCGGCACGCTGACAATCAAGAGGTTCCTAGTTCGACTCCACGCATTGAAGGCTTGCCTTGAGGTTTTTTAAAGACGAAACGATAGTCTTTTATCTTTGGAATCTCTCTCTCTCTCTCTCTCTATATATATATATATATATATATATATATATCTATACATATATACATATATATATACATATATATATATGTTTGTATTGCCACCATTGATGAATGAGCCGCTTTGGCTCATACCCGTTTAGGTCTACGAAGAAGAACATTTTCGTTGCTCTGGTTCGGGTGAACTCCTGGCTGCAGGTCTTGTTTTTAGAAGCGCCTTGGTTTCACAGTATTGTGTTGATTAGTCGGTAGCGACCACAATCCACCGGTTTCCAAACGAAGACGTGGGGAATGACCCCAGCAGCAAGTCCATGCCAATCTGATGAAAGGGCGCCTTTGGTGGGCCTATTGGTTGCAGTAGTCCCACTGGTCGTAAAGGTGGAACCTTACGTCGCTGACAGTGGCGACATGTGCGAACGTAGTGCTTCACAGTGTTTGCGAGATGTGGCCAGTAGTAGGAGCGTTGAATCCATTGCAGCGTGCGTGTATAGCCGAGGTGTCCAGACGATAGCTCATCATGACACGCACGTAAAATGTCACCACGAAGCATATTTGGCTCAACAAGCAGATACATAGCTTGTGTAGAATGAAAGTTCTTTTTGTAAAGCACTTCATCGCGGAAACAAAAGGATGATAGCGAGCGTGCAAAGCTTCGATGAGGGTGGGAATTGCGTCCTTCCAGGTAGTCAATGAGCGGAATGAGCTCCGAGTCGTGACGCTGTAGCTCAGCCAAGCGGGTTGCTTACGGCAGAAAGAAAAGTGTCGTCGTCTTTAAGGTTAGTGTTGGCATTTTCGACCGGTGCACGTGAGAGACAGTCGGCGTCGGTGTGTTTTCGCCCAGCTTTGTGGACGATGGTGACATCGAAGTCTTGTAGCCGAAGGCTCCATCGTGCTAGACGACCTGAGGGATCTTTGAGATTTGCGAGCCATCAAAGAGAATGGTGGTCACTAACTACCCTGAATGGGCGGCCATACAAGTATGGGCGGAACTTTGTTATGACCCAGACAACAGCGAGGCACTCCTTCTCGGTTGCAGAATAGTTTTTCTCCGCTGGGGATAACGTTCTGCTCGCTTAAGCGATCACGCGCTCTACGCCATTATGCCACTGAACTAATACCGCTCCTAGTCCAACGTTGCTGGCGTCAGTGTGTGATTCCGTGTCAGCGCTTTCGTCAAAATGACCCAGTACATGCGGAGCCTGGAGGAGGTTTCGGAGGGTGTCGAACGCATGGCACTGATCGGGACCCCAAACAAACGAGACACCGTCTTTTGTAAGCTTGTTGAGGGGTTCAGCAATCTTCGAAAAGTTTTTGACAAAGCGCCTGTAATACGCACAGAGCCTCAAAAATCGGCGTAGGTCACGCTTATTTGTGAACACGGGAAAGGCAGCAACAGCACGGGTTTTCTCCGGATCTGGGCGGATGCCGGCATGGCTCACAACGTGACCAAGGAACTTCAATTTTTCATATCCAAAATGACATTTATCGGGTTTGAGAGAAAGCCCCGCTGTTCTGATTGCCTGAAGTACTGCATGAAGGCGTTGGACGTGTTGTTCAAACGTGTCTGCAAAGACCACGACGTCATCAAGGTAAACAATACATGATTGCCATTTGAGCACTGTGCGAACCGTATCGATCATTCTTTGGAAAGTAGCTAGCGCTGAGCATAGACCGAAAGGCAACACTTTAAACTCGTACAGGCCGTCGGGAGTAATAAACGCCGTCTTTTCGTGGTCGCGCTCATCCACTGCGATTTGCCAGTAGCCGCTACGTAAATCTATGGAAGAAAAATATTTAGCGTTGCGTATACGGTCCAACGAGTCATCTATCCGGGGTAGAGGATAAACGTCTTTTTTGGTGACCTTGTTCAGTTTACGGTAATCAACGCAAAAACGCAACGTACCGTCCTTCTTCTTTACTGGCACAAGTGGCGAAGCCCAGAGACTGGTTGATGGCTGGATGACGTCGTCCTGAAGCATCTGCTGGACTTGGTCACGTATAGCGTCTTGCTCTTTTTGCGACACCCTATAGGCGTGTCGACGGACGGGTCTCTCGGTGGGTTTCGTAATGATACGGTGCTGAGCAAGGGGTGTCTGTTTAACCTTTGACGTAGTGGCAAAGCAGTCTTGAAATGAGCCGAGTAAACGCAAAAGGCTTTCTCGTTGAGACGAAGGTAGTCTCGTTTACGTCGAGAGTGCTCGCGAATGTTTCGTCAGGGTGGCCATTCGATGAAAATAAAGCTAACGTAGGCGAACCATCGGCATCGGCAAGTTCTTCACATTATGCGATGGCAGTGTGTCTCGTTAGGTGGCGATATTCGTTGCTGAAGTTCGTGACCAGCAGGTGAACATGCCTATTGCTAGGCTGAATGATTCCTCGGGCAACAAAGATTTGTCGTCAAATAAGAAGAGACAAATTGGCCTCTGCAATTACCGCATCAGACATGTCCTGTCCAAATTCTACTTCGTCAAAGAGGCTGCTTCGAGGTGGGAGAGTCAGAGAATCGTCAGTAACACGAAGCGCTCTTTTCCGGATTTGTGTACTGTCAGTTGCAGCGCAAAAAGGATCTTCGAAGGACACAAGTAATTCACGGAGGTCGATGACGGCACCGTATTCATGAAGGAAGTCCATTCCTAGAATGACTGGCAGAGAGCACACGCGCAATACGAGGAAAGAGCCCGCAAATGTCGACGTACGTATACGAATGCGTGCCGTGCACATATTAGTAGGCATCACCAGATGGCCCCCTGCTGTGCGCAACTGGGGTCCTTGACATAGTGTGGTAACCTTCCTCAGTTCAGATGCCAGTGCGGCGCTCATTACGGAATAGTCGGTGCCGGTGTCGACGAGGACGTTGACAGCATGATTGTCGACGAAGACGGCGATTTCGGCAGAAACGATCTTTCTGCTGTCAGAGAACACTGCAAAACCATAATGGTCCTCGTCTGGTCGTTGCGTCAAATGAGGGTCTTTTACAGTTCGCCGGCCGCGACTTCACCCCCAGAAGTCGCCGTTCCTAGTTTCCCCTGCGGGGACTTGGTGACCGGCTCCTGAAAGGAGCGGAAGACGATGAGGGCAAACTGGGTGACGTAGACCGGTGAGGCAACGGTGATCTCGACTGGTGGTGCTGAATAGTCTAAGGTGTTCGCTGGCCCGTGAGATAGGCTTCGGTTTCGCGGGGCGCTCACCGTAGCGCGGGCATCGAGCATCAGGATGGAAGCCGCGGAGACCTAGTTGCTGGTATTTACAGTTCCTGTATACGTGACCCGCTTCGCCGCAGTTATAGCAGAGCGGGCGGTTATCAGAGGTGCGCCACGTGCTTGCCTTGCTACCACTTTGTCTTGAGGTAGACGGCAGATAGGTGGGTGTGCTCGGGAACCTTGAGCCGAGAGGCGGGCTCGAAGCAGTGGCGTGGAATGACTGCATAGCCTGGTACCTGGGCCGCATAGCAGGATCTGTAGCCGGTGGCGCAGGGGATCACAATGCCGCTGCGTATGTCAGGACTGGAGCCTCGGGAATCGGTGGTGCGATTGAGGTCAGGGGAGTGACGGCCTGCCGGACTTCTTGTCTGATTACATCCGCGAGGGCTGACACAGGTTGATGGGATCCCACTGCCTGAAGCTGTCGCAGTTCGTCCCGAACTATACTTCGAATGAAATCTGTGAGGGCCTGTCTCTCGCTGTCAGAGCCGATAGAGCATGCGGTGGCCGGGATCTGGCGTTCGTATTGTGACGACCGCTGCTGCAGCGTATGTTCCATAGTGGTCGCCTCACTGATTAACTGGGTGACTGTCGTCGGTGGATTGCGCACGAGCCCAGCGAAAAGCTGTTCTTTTACTCCGCGCATCAAATGCCGCACCTTCGTTTCCTCGGACATGGCAGGGTCCACGCGCTTGAAGAGCCGAAGCATGTTCTCGACAAACATGGATACTCGTTCGTTCGGCCACTGGTTTCTAGAGAATATGGCTTGTTCAGCCCTCTCCTTCCTCTCGGTGTTCCGAAAGGCGTCATGGAGCTGACAGCTAAACTCTTGGCAGGTTGCAAAGAAGCCCTCGTGGTTCTCGTACCACGTCTTCGCAGAATCCTCCAAGTAGAAGAAAACTCGGCGCTGCTTGCGAACATCGTCCCATTCGTTGATACTGGCAACCCGATCAAAGTGGTCGAGCCAGTCATCAACATCCTCGAAGATGTCTCCATGGAACGGATTTGGTGTATGTGGCGCATGAAAAACATGGGCGAGAAGAGAACCATGGGCATCGCTGGTTTGGACCGCCTGGCTTGTCATCGGAGTTGCCATCTTTCTGGGTGTCGATGTCAAGGGACCAAATTCAGGGGGTAACCCACGCAGGCGGCAGCTGCTTCTTGCTCTCGGAGATGTAGCTGTTACCCACGATGGCCGTCACAGCCGAAGTACACGTACCCAGCGTCTACACCAGTAATGTCGCGAGCAAAAACAAGACCTGCAGTCAGGAGTTCACCCGAACCAGGGCAACGAAAATGTTCTCTTCATCTTCGTAGCCCAAAACGGGTATGAGCCACAGCGGCTCGTTTATCAATGGTGGCATATATATATATATATATATATATATATATATATATATATATATATATATATATATATATATATATATATATATATGTGTGTGTGTGTGTGACGCATTCACAAGGTGATTCTAGGAGAAGCCGACGAAGAGGAAGTGCGCGTGCATTAGAATAAACGCATGGCATGGCATCTGCACCACGACGTGTCTCCATTTTGTAGCGTCACACAAGTCGACAGGATCGACCTCATCAACGTGCCATGGCTAAGCCAAAGCCCCCGCTCAACATACAGAAGTTCAAGGGAACACCAGAAGACGTCCCCATCGACAAGTGGCTTCTTCTTTTCGACATGAACGCAGCCGAGGCATCATGAACTCACCGCGATCGGGTCACTCACTTCAACGAATACATTGAAGGGGAAGCGTTCAAGTGGTACCTGACAGAGATTTTCGGCAACGGCGAGACAACTTGGGGCGATATCAAGCGGCACATGCAAGCCCGCTTTGCTTCGACTGACGGAGATGCCTTCCGTCTCTTCATTCACTACCGACTGAAAGGAGGGCAGACCATCAAGGACTACTACGACGAGAAAAAGCGACTGGGTTCCTTGGCTGACCTGAAAGAGTGCCACATCATTTCTGGGCTGACTGATGGTGTTCCTCCTGATGTGGAACTGGCGCTCGCTGGACTGTCCTTCAACTCGTCATTAGAGTGGCTCACCGCTGCTCAACGGGTCGAGACATCTTTAAAACGGGTGAGAGGAGTTTCCTTTACTCGTAACGCTAGTATCGCATCAAGAGCTCCACGTCTCTTCAGCAGATCGCAGCAACCGACAATAACTCTTCAACCGCGTGCCCCGCAAAACGAATGTAGATACTGCTCAGCTGCTGGTTTCCCACGACAGTTTCACTGGCACAACGAATGTCCGCGTCGCGGCAATGTGTCCGCTATTGATACTGAACAGGGAAACGAGGAAGGCGACCCAGAGTTTCATTAATACACTTCAGTGCTCTCATCAACGGAAAGCCAGTAAATGCAATTCTCGATACAGGAGCAACAATTACTTGTATCAGCGAGGATGGGTACAAACAGCTAAAGCTTCAGTTGATGAGAGACTCCAGCATCATGGTCCAGCAAGTTGCATCAAGCATTCGAACTTTGGGTCGCGTAAACATTCAGTTACAAATTGGGAACGTCATCAAGAAAGTTTATGCACATGTGCTGCGAGGCATGAGAACGCAATTAATTCTTGGCCTAGACAGCGCTTCATACTTCAATCTTTCTGTAAATCTGGAAAGCAAGTCAGTGACACAAGCACGTCAGAATATGAACCTTCCGCATCACAATGAAAAGAAAACCATTCAAGCCCCGGTGATGCGAACCCTGACTTCAGAAAACTTATCAGAGCATGAGTCTGTGGCGCTCGACTCTCTTTTAAGCAAGTATGACGAGATATTTTCGAAATCTCAGACAGATATTGGATGCATCACTACTGAGAAACATAGGATCGCACTTACCAATGCTGTCCCTATTCGTCGAGCACCATACCGTTGTTCACAGGCAGACAAAGTGGAGATCAACAAACAGGTTAACGCTCTCCTCAAGCAAGGTGTTGTGAGGCCTTCATTATCGCCCTACGCCGCACCTGTCATTTTAGCAGAAAAGAAAGGTGAAGGACGCACTCGTCTATGTATTGACTACCGGAAACTCAATGCCATAACGGTACCCGACTTTCAACCAATTCCACGTATAGATGATATTCTTGACCACTTAGGAAAGGCGGAGTTTTTCACTACGTTGGACGTAACGTCGGGATACTGGCATGTGCAAATGCATCCTGACGATGTTCAGAAAACTGCATTTGTCACGCCTGATGGTCATTTTGAGTGGTTGGTAATGCCGTTTGGGTTGAAGAACGCTCCAGCTACATTTGAAAGAGCCATGAAATCAATAATAGCGAAATATCAGCTCACCAATGTTATTAATTACTTTCACGATGTGGTCGTATACTCAGAGACATTTAATGATCATATACGACACCTTGAGGCGCTATTGAAAGCTCTCAAAACCGAGAACGTAAAACTCAAACGAAAAAAGTGCCAATTTGCACGCTGCAGCATTGAATACTTGGGCCACAAAATTTCACAAGGAACAGTGACACCTAAGCAAAGTAATGTGGCTGCCATACTCAAATTTCCTACACCAAAACGAGAAAAAGATCTCCAGCGTTTTCTGGGCACTATAAACACCTACCGTCAGTACATCCCCCACTTCAGCGATATCGCTCTTCCACTCACAAAACTACTCCACAAAGGCAGCAAGTGGGTGTGGACAGAAGCATGCGAGCAAGCCTTTCGTGAACTGAAGGAGCGGATAACTGAAGAACCGGTGCTTCGCATATACGACCCTTCGAGACCATGTACTGTGTACTGTGACGCATCTGGCGGAGGCATCGGTGCAGTGCTGAAACAACCTGATGACAAAGGCAAAGAACATCCTGTTGCTTACTATTCCCGCAAACTACTTAAGCATGAGGTGAACTATGCTATTACAGAAAGAGAATGTCTTGCCATTGTAGATGCCATTGATAAATGGCATTGCTACCTTCATGGAAAGTCATTCACTGTTGTAACAGATCACTCTGCACTCCAGTGGCTGAAGAATGTTAAAAATCCTCAAGGTCGTCTCTTCCGGTGGTCTTTGAAACTGTCAATGTATGATGTGAACATCAAACATCAAAAGGGCACAAGTAATGTCGAAGCAGATGCGCTCTCCAGAGCCCCAATAGTTAATCTTCTATCACACGACGACCTTCAGCGATGCAACAATGAGCGTCCAAAAGGAACGCACTCATTGGAAAATAACATCATCATCGTTAAAAGAAAAGGACTACGGAAAATATACGTGCCCCATGAACTACGCCCAACCATTCTGAAGAATGCACATCAACATTTTGGGCATGTCGGAGTGAAGAAGATGCTATCACTCCTGTCTCCGCAATATTATTGGCCGCATATGGTAACCGATGTTTCCACTTACATTCGGCATTGTGATACATGCCAGAGATGCAAGAAGACGAAAACAAAAAGTTTGGGACGCTTGAATCACTGCCTCCAGCTGAAGAGCCCTTCGACCTCTTTGCAATAGACACCATAGGAGGATTTTCTGGATATGGCTCGTCAAAAAGGTTTATACACTTGGTTATTGATCATGCGACTCGCTACGTATGGGCGTTTGCTCATAAAAGTGAGAACAGCGACACCTACATTTCATGCTTAAAAACAATTTTTTCTTCTGGAAAACCACGGAAGCTCCTTTCAGACCGTGGAACAGGATTTACCGCGGGAAAATTCAAGCAGTTTTTAAAACATAATCGTATACACCAACTATTCACCTCATCTCATCATCCACAATGCAACGGCATGAACGAGCGGACAAACCAGACTATCGTAACGAGTCTTAAATGTAAGATCAATGACGAACCACAGAAGTCTTGGACTAAGCTGCTTCCGGAGGTAATTGACGAATACAACAGAACACCCCACGAAGTGACCAGCTATGCACCTTCCTTCCTGATGTATGGAATTCCATCTTATCCTACTGTACTGGAACAACGAGAAGAAACCGTCGAAGAAGCGCGAAAAACTGCAGTTACCAATTCTATCGCCTACCATAATAAGAACAAAGTCATTTATGATAGAAAATTTCTTCCGGTTGAGTTCCAAGTCGGTGACTTTGTCCTTTACGAGACACCATGGCATCCCAACAACGGCAAACTGAGTTCTGTCATGGAAGGACCCTACAAGATTCTACGCAAGGTCTCAACAGTGAACTATGAAATCAACCGCTCCGTGCTACCCTTACGTAGAAACTCTGACATTGTGCATGTTAGCAAACTGCGGCGTTATTTTGAACCTTCTGAACTGAGACTTTCTCGAGGGGAGGGGGAAGTGTGACGCATTCACAAGGTGATTCTAGGAAAAGCCGACGAAGAGGAAGTGCGCGTGCATTAGAATAAACGCATTTACAAGGTGATTCTAGGAGAAGCCGACGAAGAGGAAGTGCGCGTGCATTAGAATAAACGCATGGCATCTGGACCATGACGTGTCTCCATTTTGTAGCGTCACACACACACACACACACACACACACACATATATATATATATATATATATATATATATATATATATATATATATATATATATATATATATATATATATATATATATATATATATATATATATATATATATATATATATATATATATATATATATATATCAACGTCACCTTCAGGACAGAAGTATGTCAGTGGAGCCGTGGGGGGCCCCAGCACAAAACACTTTTGTGTTCAAACATAAATGCTGATGTAGCACTGTTTGAAGACGTAAGCAGCAGTGCACACGTGAGTGTAGTCTTGGTGCCTGTCAAAAATGTGGTGTGAGGCCACATCACAATGACAACAGTACGGCAACACCATGAATGAGCGTCCTCCTATAGAAGTTGGTTTTTCCAGCAACCAAGGTAGGTAGTATAAGTTTGTTAGCTAGTGTGTTGACGCAAGAAAGTTTTGAAATGTACTGCTGGTACACGAGGTCTTTTTGCGCTCCAGGGCGATTCTCAATCTAAGGTATGAATGAATCTGAAGGGTGCTGCGTTTCTAACTCACAGAGGTGTCGATGCGTCTTTACATTTCGAACTACAATAAGGTTCGATTTCCATACCTCTTCTAGTTTCAAGCAGACTAAATGCTGCCTGTCAAAGACCCAGTCGGTGTAGAGGCGCATGAGATATGTAATGGAGCACTAGCACACTGCAGAGCAGGCAATCTTCTGTGTTGTAGAAGTGCAATTATTGTAGAGTAACAACGCCGATGTTCCACCCAATTTTCTTTCAACTATGTGAGGAAGAATAATTATGGCGATGCTGAGTTGTTTTTTGAGGTCCCCTGTCTGTCGACTCTATCTGAGCTGGAGGTCTAAAGTAACTCGAAGGAGGTGATGTGTACTTGCAGGTTCCATTCTCTGGCCATCAAGAGAAAGTTGAAGCTATTCGCCTGCATTTTTGTTAATGGTACGAATAGTGCTACAAATTTGGCGTGAAAAACCTTGATGCTTCGCTTTTTTAAAGTAATCGTCCATATTATTTACTGTTTGCTGAAAGCGATGCTTGATGTCTTCGAATGGTTTATGTGACCCAATATACATATGTCGTCTGCATGCATAGGTATGTTCAAGACTTCAGGCAGCACATTTTTAAGACCTGTTATTGCAGTGTATAAAAAACGCAGACTCAGAATGCTTCCTTGTGGTAGACCTCAGCTTACCTTTAATTGGTCCCATTCATCCTCAGTGGTAGAAAAGTATATATCCATCTGTCATGTAAAAAGTCGGCGATACAATTAAAACTAGGTTCATGTACGCCAGCTGAGGTAAGCCTATGCAGCACAGATAGGTGGCTGACCGAGTGAAGTGCTTTTTAATCTTGATCAACACCGACAACACAATGTCCCCACACTCCATCTCATGTTTGTGCTAGCTTCGCTATTTTTTAAGGGCGAAAGCGCTAGGGGCCTTAAGAAACGCTAAAATTGACCATCCACGTCAGCGGTCGTCCCCCGGAATTAGTGTCAACAAGCGTCATGTAAAAAACATTTGCCACGTGATATCTTCACCATGCGCCGTCATCATGACGACACAATGAGCGCAATTTGTGACGTTGCTAATGCTTACGTCTACAGATGACATCGTTTCCTGGTCAAAAGTGGTTATCCCCTGGAGGTGATTTAGAACCACGTTAAAAAATGCTTTCGGAGAGGGACGAAAAAGAAGAGGAACATCGACTGAGAAGAAATATCAGATGTTTTTACCTTCGATTTGTCCTTGCTCAATCATTTAGAGACTCTGTATTTTGTCTCATATCTTCTCAGTCTTCGTGCCGATGCCAACTACGCCCGGCCTTCGGGCACTTAGGACATAGAAGGTTTTCACCTCAATAAAGAGCTTAGTCATGTAATGCGAAGCGCATGTTTCCTTGCTTGTCTGTGCCTCTCTTCTCTTGCCTTTCTTTTACACTAGAAGACACAGCGATTGCTTTTTCTTTCTTTTTTTGCAACTAGACTCCCTCGCATACCTCCGTGTTCTCTTGTTTTCGCATTACCACCACTAGCAGCGCACGCTGGCTGCCGCATGAAGTCATCATTTACTATGCGTCGCAAGTGACGGACACGTAAGCACGCCAGAAAGCCCGTAGAACTGACGCCACCGCTATGCAAAACAACACGAAAGACATGGCTTCTTGAGATGGTCCAGTGTGCGGTATAATTTGGCCATTGGCCGGTGCTTTACTTAAACAGTCAGCTAGTCGCTGATGCTCCCAGGAAGCCGCCTAGAGAACGTACCTGATGCAAGAGCGAAAATAGGTGCAGTGTTCGCGCCATGAAATGCAAGAACGAAAAGAGTGAAATTGCGTGCGCGGTAAGATGTGCGTGGTATGCAAATGAGTACCACAAGGAAGGAGCACGCCAACTTTGCATGACAGTGCCGTTCACTGTGCAAGTGATGAGGCTGTGAAAACTTCCGCATTTTCTCGCTCGTTGTCGTACTGAATAAGTTCTGCGTCCATTTTTTTCTTTTCGGTTTTCCTTACTGCTAATCGGTATTGCTGAGATGCTTCGATTTGAAGATCACGATCTCGTGCCCCTTTCGTTTCCTTCTAATTATATTGAGGTACAGAACGCCGGGAGTACACAAGCTTATTTCAATACAAACTGCTTCCGCGATTGCGTATGCAGCGGTTGCAAGAACAGTTGAATGTACAACGACGAATCACCAGTGGCTGTCCGAATCCACAGTGATCTTGAATACTTACGTTTTAAAATTTCCGACTGCAGCATGGCCCGTTAGATGGAGGAGCCACTTGATGGTCAGTCAGCCAATCATTAGCCTAGAGGCCTGGTCAATTGGCAAATGAGCGTAGAGATGAAGAGCCCTGGGAATAAGGACTAGGTTTTTTTTGGTCACTCTCTGAATCTTGAAAATGGCATTGCTCAATTTTTTGAAAACGGCACATGCGCATCAGTGGTTGTAGACCACAAGCGACTTTGATACTATCAGAGGTGTGAATATACGTATGTTTCTGTGCGTCTGTGCGTCCCCTTCTCTATTTCTCTCTCTTTCTCTGCCTTTACCTTTCAAACTGCTGTGGTGGTTATCATATTGTAGGGTACGATACCGCTTGTCCTAGATTGTTGTGGGGCCCCACCTTTATTCTCTTGTTCCTTCCCTCTTTCAAAATGGAGTTGTCTGTAAATATACACGTTTCATAAACGTTGCGTTGTCCATTTCACGGTTCAACACGGACACACACGCACACATAACAAACACACACACATGCACATGAACGCACGCACGCATACACAGATAAATCTACACACAGTGAATGTACACAACGCATGTACATTTACTTCCCTTATTACGAATCTGTAGGGCCGTGTGCTCCGATATGGGTTCACGTTAATGATTCCAGGTGGTCTAATTTCCCGGAGCCCTTCACTACGGCGTCTCTCGTGATCATATGGTGGTTTTAGGACTTTAAACCCCACATATAAATCAAATCACTTATTACGAGTGAGAGCTTAAGAACACCTTCAACCACCAATGCCAATATTGATATGACCTACCGCATTACTTCGCATGCTACGGCTCTGTAATGGCTGATGTTGGGTATATAAAGTTGCGTAATTATGGCTAACTGATGAATAATCTTAGCGAGTGCTGAATTACTGTGAGAAAGTGCAAGCAACTTTTTCGGTGATCACTCTAAATAATGTGGTCCACTTTTGTGGTAAAAATATATTAATATTACAAACGTTGTTTGTTATTAGTTTATTGCTTAATAATTACAGGTGCACAGGAGGCGCATTTTGCTGTCTCCGTCATGGTCTCTTCACAGTTGGCATCGATAACATCAGCCCCTTTGTGCAGACTAGCAATTGACACGACTCAAGCAGGGATGAACCCCACCGGCCACCTCAGTCGCGCGATTGAGCATAAAATGGTGCTCTATATTAGCAAGAGTGGGATGGAAGTATTTCTAGACTCATGAAGATGCAAAATGCGAAAAAAGCGAAAATTTTCAAAAAAAACAGACTTTTGTTTTTTTTTCGGCACAGTTGGAAAAACTGTCCTGAATTATTATAGAGTGGGCCATTCAGAAGCTAAGTTTTGCCAACACCCAGCATTAAACATGAAACCAAAACGTCACACATCATACCAAAACACCAAACGATGGCTGACCTCTCGTCATCAGTGTCAGATTAAGTACGCTACAGATGGAGCTTATTTATCTTGACTTTATAGCTTCGTCGTTCCGGAGTGGTCATGCTAGCGGCGCTTTCTCTCTTTCTTTGTTTATTTCTTTCTTTCTTCCTTCCTTTCTTTTTTTCTCTCATTCGTTCATTCTTTCTTTCTTTTTGTCTTTATTATTTTCCGTTTATGTTTCTGTACATGAGCAGAACGATGGAGCGAGGTTAAAAAGCTTACGAGCCTTCTGGCCCATGATTGTTCTGTTTTGACTTTCACTCTTACGCTTCTGCGACCAGTGGTAGAATTTCCCTAATGAAGTCGTGCAATCTAATATTCTGCAATGGTTGGGCTAATTTATGATGCGTTGATGCACTACATGGTCCGAAACACCGGTACGGGAAACAGGGACTCGCTTCTGTAAGCACTTCAACAACAGATAAAATTACAACTGAAGCCAGGGATACTGTCTCAATATGTAGGTGAGAACAGTGATATTGACTGCATCTGTAGAGGAAACCAGTGATATTGAAAAGTGATATCGATAACGGCTGTATGCCGGCCAATATTGCCTTGCCAGATGTTTTGCCTTGCCCCAGACAACGTCTCCTTTATTTCATTCAATGGCAGTGCAAACACGCGCTCTTCAACGAAAGCCATCGGCCTGCCTTAGTTCAGAGAGTTGTCGTGATGCGACGACACAGAATGGGCAGGGCTGCTTTCATCACCTGTGCTTCCGAGCGCATTTCCACGGAAACGCGATTGAAGTGTGTCCCTATCCAATAACGTACGTCTGTCAGGTCTGTTCCTTCATGCTCCTTTTTTGTGGCTCGAGCAATGAAGCCACCATCCCACAGATCTGGTTATGCCAGTTATGCAGCGGCATCACTGTGACGCGTCCTCATTGTTTGCCCGCATAGCGCCACGAACGGCGACACGCTAGCTGAAAATCCGTATCACTTACTGGGCCAGCGTGCCCACCAACATGTGATAACGAGGAATGCAAGACGCCGCCTCACGGATCTTTACACAAACGATCAAAAGTTATATTATTCAAGTCCTGACACGCTGCATAAGCGCTCTCTTTCCAGTGACCGCGAAGCACAGGGGAAGGTTAGGTGATGGGCGATAGCAGGAGAGGTCTAGTGGATAGGGTCGTGAACAGCTGAATCGGGCGCATCTGGCTGGCTTAGAGAAAAAGAAGGAGCGGCTGCGTGAGTTATGAACGCCATCTAGAATCGCCGTGGGGAAACGTAAGCCTGTGTAGAACCTAGGACCACTGCCAGGTGGCAAGGCCATATCATCGGCTGAGCGCTTTTTTGTTTCATTCATAGCGTCACAATTTCAGCACAGCGTAAAAAGCAGTATGGTCTTTAGAATTATGTATATCCATATCTTGTAGTGAAGAAACACACTACCTAATATCACGTATTGATGTTGACTCTAAATTATGCATATTACTGGCTTTTTGATCGACAATGTTCTCGAGTATGAATGCATCCACCAGCAGAAGATGGCTGGCTGTTCAGCAAGCGCTTAAACCTTGGCAGGGGGGCTGAGTCGTGTGACATACAGGCTTTTTTTTATTGTGAGTTAGAAAAAACAAATCCCCAGTCCTCACCATAAGCATATAGCAAGCAACGCCAATTAAAGAACTAAAGATGAACAGGGCAGAGCCAAGCGAAATTTTGAGAGTAAAAAATGCGCAAGAGGACAGGACTTCACCCCATGTCGAACCGAAACAACAACAACAACACAAAAAACAGCCTATCCACAAAGTGCATGATGATGAGTGGGGCGAAGCATCTGTCAGTCCGTCCACGCTTTCGTCCATCCGTTCGCTCTTGCATTCGTCCGTCTCTGTTCGTGCGACCGTTCATCCATCCTTGCGTCCGTTCGTCTGTGCGTCCATCCATCTATCCGTCCATCCATTTGTCCGTCCATGCGTCTGTCCGCATGACCGCCTATGCATGTGTGTGTCCATCCATTCGTCCATCCATCCATCTAAATAAGACTCCAAGTACCACCATCTCGCATTTTTTCATTATATATTCATCATATACAAGTACCGCCTTCGAGCAGACAATCCAAGGCCTAAACGAGAGGTGGCACGGCGGACTAGAGGAGCAGCACGCGCAATTCCTTACGGCCTGTGCTTCGTGTCAAGTTTCCATCTACCACTGCCGCTAATTCATGCCACTGCGGCCCAATCCTCGCTACCCTTGCTAAAAACAAGGTTACGCCCAGCGGGTTTAACGTGGTAACCTTTTCTGCTCAGATAGTGCTCAACATGCGTTCTTCTGTTACTAGTTTTTGAGGGGTGATGCTCCTTATGGCGTGGCTTGTGCGTCCAAGTAGTGCGTAACCTGTGGCACATACCTGTGTTCCAGTGGTACATACCCACCCTCCAGCACATACCATGTCCACATATTACGCAAAACGTAGAACGGCGTCGTTATCACGCCCTCGGTGTTGACAAAGCGCTGACAGCAAAAACATGGTACATACTCTGATTTAGTCCTTGAATTATCCGCTCAATGGCGGTACTTGTGTATGATGAATATATGATAAAAAGAAGCGAGATGGAGGTGCTTAAAGTGTTCACTAGATGGACGGATGGACGCGTGGGTGGGCACACGGACGCACAGACAAAAAAGCAGATGAACAGATGGACAGACAGACATACACACGGATGAATGGACGCACAGATTGACGCACAGGCGGACGCACAGACGGGCGCACTGACGGGCGCACAGACTGGCGCAAGGACGGACGCGTGAACGGACGCACGAACGTATGCGCGTACGGACAGATAGAAGCGCGGACTGAAACACGGACGGATTGACGGACGCTTCTCGCCACTCATCATCATTCATTCCGTGGATATGGTGTAATGTTTTAGTAAGCATCAAATTCAAGCCAACTTTTATTGGAGATGGGGTCACCGATACTCGTCTCTGTAGATTGTCTCGTCAGAAACATCTATATTTATATTGTGAAATAACGTGCGCGGGTTTCCTCCTCAATTGAAGAGAGTGTGTGGGGCCCTCCTCTAGTCCGGCCGTGGAAGTGGCTACCTACTACTACTACTACTACTATTAGTACTACTACTACTACTACTGCTACTACTACTACCACTAGTACTACTACATGCATAGAAGAAGCACGACCCACGGCTTAAAGGGCCACTCACCTGGTTTGACAATCTTGAGCTTACAAGTGCATAGCGTAGACGAGGCGTTCATGATCACGTCTGCCAAAATTTGCAACGCTACGCGCCGCGGAAATGGGTCAAATTTCAAGGTGAAAGCTGCTCGTCTTCCCCTCTACCGGTGAACGCGTAAAGAATGAGGGTATGACGTGGGCCTAGGAATAGCCCTACTTACACAGCACTGCGGTCACGTTGGTCCTCTACGTAGACGACTCTGCTCTGACGTTGTCAACAGTATACCACGTGACATGGCCAAAATTATTTAACAGAACTTGTGTAGTTTATGTATTTTGTTGCTTTAGGAGATGAATAAAACTTGAAATACGTAATGAGACGCAATGAAAAATTGTGCACGTTTTTCTTACATTTTTTCCCACGAAATGCTACGAGATGCGGGGCTAATGTGCCAGCGTTTCACATGCGTTTGTGTCCCCGCGGTCAGCGCATTGAGAAGACGACCACCGTGGAACGCTCCAACGCGTTCGTGCACTCATTGGGCTCATCTACTCTACCGCATCTAAGCCAGCGTTTCCAAACCATCCCGCAGAAACAGGCAGAAGACCACATAATAACGCTGGTCAACAAAGCAACGCTGCTCGTGTGCTCGGGGGTTGGACTTGTTTGGGCACGTCATGCGCACGTCACCTCATGGTCGGATGCTGGAGAAGATGGAGAAGAGATTTTGCTTGCGAAGGCTACGCGGAGGAGCGGCAAGGGTTTCGAGCTCGCCTCCTCCCATTCGCGCCGCTTCAAAAAACCTCTTTTCTCCGCTCGTAATGAACCAATTCAAAAAAATTGCCCGCAGCTTCCCTCGGGGGAACACTGAGGAAGATGCGGAGCATATAATTGGTTAACGGGGTGTTAAAGTGCGACTTACTTGGGTCGATGGCTAAATTGGTTAACGTGGTTGTGAAATGGGGTGTTAAATTGCGACTTACTTAGGTCGATGGCTAAATTGGTTAACGTGGTTGTAGGAGGGGGTGTTAAATGAGTGAACACGTACACACGTATGCGAAAGGGCGGCGCTGGTCGAAGGGACGTCGATCATTGTGTTTGTGGATTCGTTGGAATTCATTTCACCGTGACCTTGGACGTCGACGCGCCGTACAAACCAACCGACGAGCGCCAACTGAGCGAGCGAGTGCCGACCTTGAGTATATATACAGCGCGACGGCGCATGCACTGTCAGCTGTCGAATGTTCGAGAAGGGGGAGAAGCGCAACGGCGCATGCGCGCGCGTCAGCTGCTGATGTTCTCGAAGCGCGACGGCGCATGCGCGCGCGTCAGCTGCCGATGTTCTCGAAGCGTGACGGCGCATGCGCGCTACATTATACAGCTAGCGAATGTTCGTGAACAGGAGAAGCGCACGCGGTGTGTAGAGGAGGAAGGGTGCACAGATGGTGGAGGAGTGAAGCGCGCGCGGTGTGTAGAGGAGGAAGGGATGCACAGATGGTGGAAGAAGGAGGAGGAAGCTTGTGGACGGTGCCGCACAAGCCTCGAGTATTAGATGCTCCGCATCTAAAAAATTTTTGCAGCTAAACGTTTCTCATCGGACACCCACCAACTTCCACTGTCTTACTAAAATTCGGTATGGGGCCTGGTGAGTGGCCCTTTAAGGAGCTGCGCCATTAGCGTTCGTGTTTTATTGTGTGTGTGCGGCTCTCGCCGACACGTGCGTCAAGTGTTTCGGCGGCGTCTCTTTGGCGTCTCACACGCATTCAGGTTTTCGGGGATTGGCCAAGAAGTCACCGACCCCTGGGGCCTCTGGAAGGATGGCGTCGAAGCCAGTATGCACCCCGCCAAAAGAACATTGTTTCACGTTTACCGTTCCTGAAGGCGCGGTCTCCGTCGATGAGATCAACGAGTGTCTCGAAGAGACGACCGGTTGCGAAGGAGTGTTGTTCCTGCAACACCTCGGCGTTTTGAAGTTTTTGGTAGCAACGAGGACAGCGGAACAAGCCACCAAGCTCATGGTGAATGAAGGTTTTGTCCTTCAAAAGAAAAAAGTTCTAGTGGAAGTCGTCGGCTCACCAAGTGTGTTCACGAGTGTGTACAGGTTGCCGCCGTACGTACCCGATGACGCGGTCGTCTCGGCGTTGCAGCCTTTCGGCAAAGTACGTGGTATAACATATGTTACTCTGCAACGACGTCAGTCTACATTTACCGGTACACGAGTGGTGAAGATGGAAATGGCAAAGCCGGCTCCGAACTTCATTTCAATCCATGGACACCGCGTTATGTTGGAGTACCGTGGCATGCGTCGCGTCTGTGCGCGTTTCCTTAACGAAGGCCACATAGCCGTGGCCTGTACAACACCTTTTTGTCAATGGTGCAGCGCGTACGGACAAGCTAGGGAAGAGTGCACGAAAGCCTGAAGACGGTGTGGAGGTGACCACTCGACCAAAGAATGTTCCAAGCGCAGATCATACGCAGACGCAGCTCAGAAGACGCCGTCACCGAGTGTGCAAGACTTCCCAACATTTGAAGAATCCTCTTCAAGCTCCTCAAGTGTGGCCACGCAATCTAGAACCTATTAAGTACTGCATCCTCAAAAAAAACGACACGAGTCAAGACACCAGACCACTGGGAAGAAGAGAGCCTGTCCGATGATTTCGTATACGCGCAGTCGGAAGACGCTACTCACGTCAAGCTGACCAGTACGCCAGACGGGGCAACTTCAGATGAACAGCCTGCTCAGACGCAACATGAACACCAAAATGTGAGTTCCACAGAAATGTTCAGTGATTTTTCTTCACTAGTAGGCAGCACCGAAACTCGACATAACTGCAGCGCATCAATGGCGTCCGAGAAGCGCCAAACGCTGGACGACCAGGTACCCATTACAAGAGGCATCGCAGAAAGCACTGCTTTCTTTTCCTCTGCCACGACAGCGACAGACGCCAGTGACAGCACACCAAACGCCAACCTTGATATGTCGACAACCTTGAAGAACATGAACGCTACACCTTCAAAATCGATGAAGCAGCTAAGAAGCCGACCACCAACGCGGAACAAACCGGCGGACACCGAGGTTTCTACCAAACCCGCATGATCTGCAGACGCATCGAGTCCTTCGAGTTCACAACGCCGATCCAAGCCAGGCAGTGGGAGCAGCGGCAGTGACTCCGCTAAAGAGGGAACATTTAAGAAACCCCGCGTGTGATCACCCCCACGGCAAACGTCACCAACTGTGACCGACGACGATATGTACTTTTAGCGTGTAGCGCCCTCGTTCGGGCAGCGCGCAAACCGGAGAGCGCGCGATGGCGACAGAAGAAAATAAAGAAGGCGCTAGGCCGTGGCACGTGAAGCCTTACAAGTATCACGCTGCAATTTTCAAACGCACGGTCTCTTTAGCTAAGGAACAATATGATAGAAAACATTATGATCACCTTTCAAAAGCTTGTGACAAAAAGGCGCTGTTCAGGTTCATGAGATCACGTAAATTGATGCCATCTCAAAATAATATAGGGTTTGAGATTATGTCCTTGGAAGAAACAAAGAAATCCTTAGAAACCATGGCTAAAGGCCTGGAGTGTAGATTTACATCAACTAAGCCTTACGATTCACAAAAACCAGCGTCAACGATTGAAGTTACTGAAGTTACAGAGGAAGAGTTAGCACAAGTGATACAAGGTTTGCCCTCGTCAGCTCCTGGTCCGGACGGAATCACAACTGCTATGATAAAAATATTATTCAAATTATCACCATGTGACCTACTAAACACTGTAAATTATTCGTTAAAATATGCCTGGATTCCGTATGAGTGGAAATTAGCTAAAATAGTGCCGATACAAAAAAGACAAGAATTCGGATATGTCATAGAAAACATTCGACCCATTTCTCTTACATCTAATATGGTGAGGCTCATCGAAAGAGTGCTCAATAAAAGAGTTATAATATGGATGGAGGAAAATTCGATATTAAATCCAAATCAAATTGGCTTCAGAACAGATTGTTCAATCTGGTGTGCACACGCAGATTTAGAAAGCCGCATTCAGCTTGCTCGCAAAAAAGACAACATGCGGCACTAGTGACATTGGATATAGCTAAGGCATACGATAGTGTAGAACATTCAGTATTATTAGACATATTAGAGAGCCACAATCTCCCAAAATATATATTGGCGTGGGTGAGGGAATTTTTGAGAGGAAGGGAGTTGCTTTAAGGATGGTTGCGCATCGTCAAAGTGCAAACAAACACGTGGTGTTCCCCAAGGCGCTGTATTATCGCCAGTTCTATTTAACATCTTAATGAGCACTATACCGCATTGCCAAGACGTGAAGGTGTTTGTATATGCTGACGATATTGCAATTTTCACGGCACATAGTGACATATATTCTTTATATCAAACGCTACAGAGATATGTCAATATGCTGGAGAGATGGCTAGATGCAGTCTGCATGACCCTAAATGTAAATAAGAGTGCAGTATTGATATTCCCGTTATCCGATCCCATCTCAATTTCAATATGTTATAAAGAAGTGCCCATTCCACAGGTGGAATCTCTTAAATATTTGGGAGTAACTTATAATGCCAACCTAAACTGGACTCCTCACATAGAAAGCATGGCATCTAAAGCACAACGCGCCTTAGGAATTCTTCGTAGACTGAGCAGCCGCCGATATGGTCTACGCAGAAGCATCATGGTGATGATCTATAAAATGTATATGCGACCAATCCTAGAATTCTGGTGCGTATTGTTCTCAGGTGGCCCTGCCTATAAAATAAGGCCTCTGGTTATGCTGGAACGAGAAGCCTTGAGATTGTGTCTAGGACTTCCGAGGTTTGTAAGAAACAATGTTTTGTATCAGGAAGCACGATTACCTACATTGCCTTGCCGTTTTCGTATCCTAACGGTTCAGACGTTTCTGAAACTTTATAGCTATGCGCCAAGACGATCTGAGTATGATTTTATAAATGACCCAGACAGCTTTTTTCTTGCACATTGGCCACGCTTTCGAACACCTCAAATTGCTTTTGTCCAGAAACAACTAGATAGGTTAAATGTAAAAATTCGAGATGTGATTGCTGCGCAGGATACAAATCAAATTCTTAAGATTGAACTCGATGAGATTTTTCCCTCTAAGCCCAAATTACAATCCTATAAGGTCTTAAATAGCCGACTGCAGGAGTATCTTGCACACGCGGAAACGAATAACATTATAGCCACAGATGCTTCAGTAGTGGATGAAAAGACAGGTGTAGGTATATACTCACATTCGCTTGACTGGTCTTTTTCATTAAGATTACCGGATTTCACCCCAGTTTTTGAAGCTGAGCTGTTTGCAATAGTTCTAACGCTGCGAAAGCTACCATTGAATGCCGCTAATTCGATCCTAATAACGGATTCCCTGTCAGTATGTACGTCGATTGCGGCGTCAACAAAATCGATGGCCTTAAAGACGCTCCTTATGCTAGTTCCTCCTCAGGTGCAGCTACTGAAATTAATATGGGTACCCGGTCATTGCGGCTTAGAAGTAAATGAAATCACCGACTCTCTAGCACGAGCAGCATTGGAAGGGCCAGTGTTATCAGTCCTTCCCGAAGTGGCCACTATAACGGCGCCAAGATACAGAAAGCTTGCGCTCAGTGCAGACGCTATGGAAGCAATATTGTCAACACCAGAATTTACTCACTTAAGATTTCCATGGAAAAGTCATTGGTGTCCTACAAAACAGTTGGAAACCATAATAACCCGATTTCGATGTCGTGTCCCCCCGTTAAATTTCTATTCACATAGGGCTGGTCTGGCGATATCACCACTATGCAACTTTTGTTCAGAATTGGAAACAATAGAGCACTATTTTTTATCATGTCGTCGATACAAATTGCTTAGGAAAACATTCTTAGCCCTCCCATTCGCTAGCCTGGGGTTGAATTTCACTATAGAAAACATACTTTCCTTCGGTGCTTACGATCTGGGCTTCAGCCACGAGAACGTTTTCTACGCAGTTTGCAAGTACCTGAATGAAAGTAAAAGAATTAAGCTTTTAATTGCGTGATTATTAATCATGCAAAAAAAATAATTCCAACGAACACAAGAGCATTGTTTAACTATCCTGATTCTTATTCAAGGTAATGAATAGTTGTCTTATCTGCACGAGTGACAAGCAACTATATCACTCCATTCATTCTGACTAGGGTGTCTTTACTTTATTCATTCTTTTTTCTGGTGGGTGTTTTCGATATTTAAAAAAATAAATAAAAAAACTTACCTAAATAAGTCATCGATTCTTGGCCAATCTCCCTGAGTGGGTACGAGCCATGTCTGTGGATTCATCATCATCATCATCATCATCACGTGAAGCCCGGCTCACGTTCCGGGCTGGCATCGGTTATCGTTCAGGCGTGTCTTTCTTTCGCTCTTGTGGCATAAGCCTACAAGTGGTGACCCGGACGAAGACAATGACTGACTCGAATGCACCCTCAACCGAACAAGCCTCACGTCCGCAGGACGTCTAGGCCGTGCAACTGCGTCTCCCATCTTTTTGTCCACAGGACCCGCAAGTTTGGTTTCATCAGGTCGAGGCGCAATTCTCCCTGTACCGCATCGCCTCGGAAACGACACGCTACAACCACGTAGCCTCCGTCCTTCCTCCTGACGTTGCCAGCGAGTTCTCCGACGTCCTCTACAACCCCTCGGACACTACGCCATATCAGCACCTTAAAACCAAGGTGCTGGAACGATTCGTGCCTTCGGAACGCGTCCGCCTACAGCAGCTCCTTGCAGAGGGGGACCTTGGCGACAGGCACCCCTCCCAACTACTGCGCCGAATGCGACAGCTTCTTGGGAAGCACGACGTCTCTGCCCACTCAGCGTTGCTTCGCGAGCTCTTCCTCCAACGCCTTTCTCAGCCAATCCGCCTCGTCCTCGCGGTGGCCGGCGACGTCAATCTCGACCGCCTGGCGGAGCTCGCCGATCAGGTTCATGAAGCGACCTCCCCATCTGTCGACGCTGTCTTACCACCAGCAGACACAGCGATTTCGCGCCTTGAGGCCCGCATCGACGAACTCGCCGCCTCCATTGTCGCACTCCGGAGCCCCCTGCAGGAGACTCGTTCGCCTCGTTCCGGTCGTCGAGCTCTTCCACGCACACGTGATGCTCAGAGTCCCAGCCCTCCACCCCTCTGCTGGTACCACCGGCGTTTCTGACACCGAGCCACGAAGTGTACACCCCCATGTTCGTGGCAGGGAAACGCCTGCCGGGATCACTGACGGCGGCGTGTGATCTCCCTTCTCGTCCCAGCCGCCTTTTCATGGTCACGGACCAGCTATCGGGCGCCAGGTTCCTTATAGATACGGGCGCGGAAATTAGCGTTGCGCCCTCGACTTAGGCTGATCGTTCAAAGTCACAGGGGCAGGTGCATCGTGCTGCCAACGCCTCGTCTATAGCAACGTATGGGCTCCGATCTCTCACCCTCGACTTCGGCCTTCGCTGCATTTTCCGGTGGGTTTTCGTCATCGCAGACGTGGTTCAACCGATCATCGGCTCGGACTTCCTCTCATACTTCGATTTGGACGTCACCGTGCGGCGGCGCCGCCTCATAGATGGTAAGACTCGTCTCTCCATCTCGGGAGTCCTGTCCGACAGCTCCAATGGCCATCCGCATGCTGATACCTTCCTCATCGTTCGAAAAAATCTTGGCAAGTTTCCCGGAGTTAACTAAACCGTGCAACCTCACTCAGCCGCCTAAACATACGGTGACACACCACATCGTCACCCGGGGTCCACCGGCAGCCACTCGACCACGCCGCCTGTTCGGAGACAGCCTAGCTATTGCTAAACGGGAGTTTGACCACATGCTGCAGCTCGGCATTATCCGCCCGCCGTCAAGCGCTTGGGCTTCCCCGCTGCATTTGGCGCCAAAGCGTGATCCTGGTGACTGGCGTCCTTGTGGGGACTATCGAGCGTTGAACGCCAAGACTGTCCACGACAGCTATCCTCTACCTCACATCCAGGATTTTACATCGCGTCTCGACGGCTTCACAATTTTCAGCAAAGTGGACCTTGTTAAGGCGTACCACCAGATTCCTGTCGAGCCCGCCGACATACCTAAGACCGCTATCACGACGCCCTTTGGGTGTTTGAATACGTGCGGATGCCTTTTGAACTCCGCAATTCGGCTCAAACTTTCTAGCGGTTCATTTCTGAGGTCACACGGGGTCTTCCTACTGTGTTTGCGTACCTTGACGATGTCCTCATCGCTAGCCGCACACCTGAAGATCATGAGCACCATCTACGCGCTCTGTTCCAACGTCTTCAGCAGTACGGCCTCGTTGTGAACGCCTCTAAGTGTACTTTCGGCGCATCTGAGCTCGAGTTCTTGGGCCATCACATATCATTCAAAGGAATACGCCCTCTCCGGTCCCACGTTAAAGCAATTCAGGATCATCCTCAGCCTACAACACTGCGCCAATTACGCCAATTCCTGGGGCTTGTGAATTTTTCGAGGCGCTTCATACCACACTGTGCCGAACTGCTACGACCGCTCACCGACCTCCTTCGGTCGACCGCCGGCCCGTCCTCCGCCATTCCTTGGTCGTCAGAGGCCCAGGCCGCCTTTGCTGCTGCTAAGCAAGCGGTCGCTAACGCCGTGCTTCTCATTCATTCACGCAGCAACGCCCCTACTCGGTTGATGGTGGACGCATCCAGCGTGGGCGTCGGAGGTTTCTTACAGCAGTGCATTAACTCCGAGTGGAGACCATTGTCGTTTTACTCTCGGAAACTACTTCCTGCTGAGACCCGCTACAGCGTCTTTGGCCGGGAATTACTAGCCATCTATGCTGCAATACAGCACTTTCGGCATTTCCTGGAAGGATGCTCGTTTTACGTGCTGACTGACCATAAGCCACTGGCGTATGTTTTCCGCACTAACTCATCCAAGTACGTGCCCCGTGAACTCCGCCATCTGGCTTATATATCGGAGTTCACGACTGACGTCCGCCACGTGAAAGGAGCTGACAACACCGCCGCAGATGCCCTTTCTCGTATAGCCGCTGTTGACTCTCCACCGCCAACCATAGACTGGGCCTCATTCTCCTCGGCACTGCAGGATGATAGAGAGCTTGCCACTTTTCGGGAGAACCCCCGTTGTCTCCGACTACGCCTGGTGCCTCATCCATTATCATCTGAGCGCTTGTGGTGCAATGTCTCAGCTGACCTTCCCTGCCCTTTCGTTCCCGCTTCATTACGACGCACCGTTTTCCACTCCCTACACGACGTCTGTCACCCTGGCATTCGGGCTACTCAGCGTCTTCTCACCCAGCGCTATGTCTGGCCCGAAATCAACGGTGATGTGCGCGCTTGGACGCACATGTGCCTGCCCTGCCAGATGACAAAGGTTTCCCGTCATTTTAAGACGCCGCTCCAACCTTTCCTTCCTCCCGGCCGTCGTTTCGACCATGTTCATCTAGACATTGTGGGCCCTCTATCAGTGTCTCAGGGGTACCGTTATATATTGACCATGGTCGATCGCTTCACACGCTGGCCAGAGGCTGTTCCAATTCAAGATATCACAGCCAAGACAGTTGCCCGTGTTTTCATTTTTACGTGGGTATCCCGTTTTGGCTGTCCTGGCAACCGCGACAACAGACCGTGGACGTCAGTTTGAGTCCTCGCTGTTTACTTGCCTTAATCGCATCCTCGGAGCCAGACATTGCCGTACCACGGCTTATCATCCCTGCGCCAATGGCATGGCGGAACGCCTTCACTGACAACTGAAGACCGCCTTGACTACCCGCCTCAATAGAGCCACCTGGGTTGATGCCTTGCCACTGGTGCTTTTAGGTTTACGAGCTGTCATCCGGGCAGACCTGCAGTGCTCAACAGCAGAGCTGGTGTATGGCACTTCTCAACGGCTTCCGGGAGACTTCTTCACGTCAACGAAGCTACCAGACCAGCCACAGCAATTCTTACAACGCCTCCTCGACTGCGTTCAAGACCTCCGGCCCACTCCACCCAGACCTTCCGAACACAAGACCATATTCGCCCACCCTAATCTGGCCACTGCAACACATGTTTTCGTGCGCCAAGACGCGGTCAGACCACCTTTGACACCAGCCTACGACGGACCATTCCGCGTCCTTCACTGCACCCCCAAAACTGCCACTCTACTTCAGAACGGCCGTGAAGAGATAGTCAGCTTGGACCGACTCAAGCCGGCGTACCTGGAGACCGCCCCAGAAAGCCTCTCATCTACGACTGATCTTCCGTTGGAATACCACAAACGGCATGTCACATTCCGACTTCCAGTCTACACGGGGGGCCCTGTAGCGCCCTCGTTCGGGCGGCGCGCAAACCGGAGAGCGCGCGATGGCGACAGAAGATATTAAAGAAGGCGCTAGGCCATGGCACGTGAAGCCACGGCTCACGTTCCGGGCTGGCATCGGTTATCGTTCAGGCGTGTCTTTCTTTCGCTCCTGTGGCATAAGCCTACAAGCATTTGACTCTCCTCTCTCTTACCTTTTCTTTCCTTTAGGCAACTTTCTCGCCTTTAATTCTACAATGACATCACTTTCTTTTACGTCGTTCAATGTTCGCGGTTTCCAAAATCCGGTGAAGCAGCAGGCAGTACTTGACCTCACGCGTGCACATCGCGTCGACATGCTCTTTTTGCAGGAGACAAACTTTCGTACTAAGCTTGACGTTGATAAGTTTCAGAAAAGGTTTCATGTAGAGGCCTTCTCCTCACTCACAGATGCGCGTGCATGTGGCACAGGAGTTGTTTTCATGAATGCAACGCTGAGGAGGGGTGCTCATTGTCTTGTTGACACCGAAGGCCGCATCATAACAGTTGATGTGGTACTTAACTGCAATCGAGTCAGATTTGTCAAGGCATATGCGCCCGTAACGAGGTCAGAAATGAACGGGTTCTCTAAAGGTGTCAGAAATTTTTTGATCGAGCTGATATCATATGTGCTTGTCGGAGATTTCAACTGCGTGCTCGATAGTACACGAGACGTCAGGGGTCCCGGCCAACGCGCGAACAATTATTGCGCCAGAGAGCTACAGCAATTAGTTCAAGATCTCAAGCTGTCAGATGAGTGGTTAACTCTACATGGAGTGGGGTTCGTCGCAACCCGCGCTTGTGGCATTCACTAAAGCCGAAGTGATAGAGTTTATGTGCCCGAAGACTTTTTAGCGGACCTACAAGCATGTGAGGTGGTCCAGCTTGCGCCAAGCCAGCAGAAACTCAGCGATCATGCTCTGTTACTCTTCACGTTTAACGTGAGCACAACAATGAGAATCCACAAACCGTGGAGGATGGACCCAACTATTCTTCATGATGACGAAAGCATTTTCGTACTTCAAACTGAGCTGGTGGCCCCACTGGCAGAAGGGGGTTGCATAACTCCGATTACATGAGACCACTTAAAATCTCGCTGGCGCCTCATAGCTAAACAGGCAGAAAAGCACGCCACGCTCGCCTCACGGCCAAGATGAATGAGATTCCCCGACGCATTCAAATTATTGAAAGAGGTGGGTCAACTACGTTCGCTATGCTCGAATACCTTGAAGCACAAAAAATTAAGTATCAAAATCTTCTAAAGCAGAGGTCCCAGGCTACAAGGCTCGCAAGAGAATTGCACTTATCGACAGATGATTATGAAAACTTGACATATGCGCAAAGAAACCGAGATCGTTGATGCCAGCCCCGCTACATCGATGAGGCACTGAAAGAGGATGGTACCATTGTTAATGACCCGGACGAAGTTCAAAAAGTTTTCCGAGACTACTTTGCCAAACTGTTTACTGCAGACCTTGACGCGCAGGACGACGAGTTCACTGCTAAACTCTCACTCAGCCTTTTGCGAAGGTTTGCCATCGCTAGGCTTGGAAGACTGTTTAGTATTATATGCAGAAACTGATAAAGAAGAAGTATGGTACGCCCTAAAATCAATGAATATGTCCACGTCACCAGGCCCAGAGGGAATACTCATGGGATTTTATCTGCGTTTATTTGATATCTTGGGAGATGCGATCACCGATCTCGTGATTATTTTGTTGCGTGATGGCCATTAACCGCTGTCTTTCAGCGAAGGAAGGGTGAATCTATTACTGAAAGAGGGTATGGAGCCGTCAGATTCTAAATCGTGGACGCCCATTACCCTTCTAAACACAGACTATAAGTTAGTAGCCACGCTGATATCACGGCGTCTGCGGCCTTTCTTGGAAGAGATTGTGTCCCCCCTGCAGTCATGTGCAGTACCAGGACATTCCGTCTTCGTACCTCTTGCAATCATCAGAGACCTCTTTGCATATGCCAAAGAAAAACAAATCTCAGGAGTATATATTTCTCTTGATCAGGCCAAAGCACTTGATAGAGTTGAACATGGGTATCTTTTCGCTTTTTGCGCATATTTGGCCTCCCAGAGCAGTGCGTGCGACTGGTAGAAATACTTTATCAAGACCTTTCAAGCTGTCTTTATTTCAACAATGAAGTGACCAGAAGCTTTGCGGTTCAATCAGGGATGAGGAAAGGCTGTCCGTTGTCTCCGGTATTATTCATTTTGTCTCTAGAGCCTTTGATTAGAAAGGTTGCAAACTGTGAGCGCATTGTGAGTTTCCCGATGCCAGGCAAGGAAACCTTCAAAATTGTCGCATACGCCGATGATATTTCGGTATTTTTTCGTAACTTGTCTAGCTATAGTACATTCCTTGACAATTTTGCTGAGTATTCCTATCTGTCTGGTGCTCTTCTGAACACCACCAAATGCAAGGCATTGCGCTTTGGAGGCTTCAGAGAACCATGTCCAGGAGACATAGAATACGTTCAAGCTGTTAAGGTGTTAGGCGTTTACTTTGAGGAAAGAGATGTATCAAAAAAGGCCTGGGATTACGTGCTTAGGAGATCTACCGATGTCATAGCAGCAGCCACTCATTTTAACTTGTCACTAACGGCAAAAGCAACAGTCATAAAGACACAGGCATGCGCTTTTGCGTTTTACATAGCACACATCGCCCTGCTACCTCGCCGTGTGGCAGGACGCCTCGCCGCTATCGCGGGGACCTTCCTCTGGGGAGGAAAACCAGCAAAGGTACGGAGGAAATTTTTACAGCTTCCCACAAAGCGTGGAGGCTTAAACCTCCCAGATATACCAACGTTCACGAGAGCGCTGGCTGCAAAAACAACACAGAAGCTGTTCGATGACAGCAACTACGCCGGGTACAGGCTCATGATGTACTGGAGCAGTACACTAAAAGGTACTTTAACGGCCAATGCGTACATTGGACCACGAGCAGAAATTCCGCTCAAGTTTTACAGGGTTGCCAGTGGCTTAAAAAGAACAGTGGAATCAATAGGTTCATGCAGTCTGGAAGATGGTTCATCACAGGGAATAAGCGAAATGGTGACAAGTAGCACACTGAGCAAAGAGGAAGAAACAGTATCCTACACGAGAAAATGGAAACGATGGCGTTGCAATCGCGTACCTAATCAGGTGCGCGAATTTGATTGGTTGAGAAGATGGAGGGCATTGGCTACGCGTGACCGGTTAGCACATTGGGGAGTCGTTCCAAATGACCGCTGCCCAAACTGCTGCAAAAGAGAGATTACCTAACATGCTCTGTTTCAGTGCTCGGTGGCGAGGTGCGTCTGGCACATGGCACAACGCCTCTTTGGCTTCCGCACGGCGCGCATGATAACAGAACGTGGGCTGTTCGCAAGGCTGGTCTTTACAGTAACTTTGTACGTACTGTGGTGGCGATACAAGCCGCATAAAGGCGCCTATCCCACACTACGGAAAATTCGGCTTATTTTGTGGAATTACCTAGATCAGCAACTGGAAACGCACGGCGAAGAGACCTTCCTTCGACGATGGCACACACGTTTCTTCAAAGTAAGAGAGGGACAACTGAGGTTTCTAGTTGTCCCTTACTAGCCATGCGCCCTCCCTAGTACGCATGCATAAGTGTTATCCTGTTAAATGTGATTAACTTGATTCTTTTTATTTTTCCTTTCACTTGTAACATTGGGATACTCAGTGATCAATTAGATTTTGGTGCTTATTTGTAAGATGAACACTGTCTTTACTTGTTTTCGATGTTTCGTTTGTGTACGTACAAGTTAAATGTACAATAAACTTCCCTTTTTCGCCCCTAAAAATTGTGGCCGACCAACACAGAGGACACGGCGCGCATTGCGTTTTCTTCTATTCAGGCAGTGGCGTTCAATAACTGTAGCATGCCGCGAATCACTAACATTAGCCCAAGAAGGAGGAGGAGGAGGAGGAAAGTGTAAACAGAAGGACAGAAAGGTTACCCAGTTTTTCGACCAGCTGGCTACTCTGTGTTGGGGAAAAGTGATGGGAAAAAGATGATGAAATTTGGTGTAGAATCAGTCATGCTCTCTTTGCTGTCCCACTGGTTTTTTTTTTGTTCCGCTCTCACCGTTATTCACTACAGCTGTCATACGCATTCACGACACCGGGGCATGTTTATTGAAGAATCAATCATTATTCTTGGGCATTAGTCGTCGGGACGTAGTCGTATTACTAAGGGTCAAAGTGGGTGCTTTTACAAAAAACAATACAATCGCTGTCGAACACCAACAAACATTGCATAAGTACTCTTCTATTTATGTAGAATAAGCACTTGAATACATTTGTAAGGACATGTTTTACTTTCGTACTATACGGTTCCTGTGATGAAGGAATCAACCATGTTTTCACTACTTAAGTGGGAACAACGTTAAAGATGACTTCCTGATAATTATAGTCCACCACAGTTAGTATCTAACGGATCCCTCAATATTTGCAACGACCAGGACTTCCAGCAACGAATCGTCGTAGCATTCCTTGGGGTTCTTATTTAGGCACTCAATTTGCCCTGCCTGTATCACGCTAGCAGGTTCATTGTTTGGTCCGAAGCCACAATACATTCTGTCCTCGCCATTCATCAATCGCGTGGCTTTCTCTCGCAGAATGATTTACTGGAGTGCCAACGTTGCGTATATGACATTCAGCGGGTTCCCTCGGCGTGGCCATTGTGTACAAGTAAAAAATACCTTGCTTCTTCACGGAACGCCGTGAAGCATTCTTCCTCCTTCGCCGGAGGACATAGACCACCTGATGGCTGCTTTCAGAGAAAATAGGCATTGCTTGCATTATTGGAGAGTAGTTGGCGCGACCACGGTGGTCTAGTAGCTAAAGTACTCGGCTGCTGACCCTCAGGTCACGGGATCGAGTCCCAGCTGTGGCAGCTGCGTTTTCTATGGAGGCGACATTGCTGTAGGTCCCTGTGCTGAGATTTGAGCAAAGCAGCTCAGGTGGTCAAAATTTTCGGAAGCCTCCACTACGGCGTCTATCATAATCATATGGTGGTTTTACAACGTTGAATTTCACATAGCAATCAATCAATAAAGAGTAGTTGAGTGATTGATTACAACTGCCATAGATAGATGGATAAATGGATAAGTTTGTTAACCTTATGTCCGCCTCTCAAACTACATTTTTTTCACATTCCTTTATGGGTTTTGAAGCTAACCGTTCCTCATATTTGTGCCTCAAGAACACGACAGTTTAAGAAAGGAAGCCGTTTGGCGCCTGGACCTTATACTAGAGACCGAATTGCCTATACAGGCAGCCCTCCTTGTTTCCAATATAGTTATACTGCTTACGCATCTTTGGAACATACCTTTTACGCGCGCAATTGTGCATGCGCTTGAACTTTGCTTGAAGACTCATTTGGTGCTACTGAGTTCATGGTGGCCTATTTTACTAATGTAATGAGGGTAGCGATAAGTAATCATTAAGTTTTTGCGCCGGTTTTTGTGGTAAAGCGGCTCATGAGTAGTAGATACTCGCATCAGTGAATGACAAAACCCGTCATTTATGAATGCGTCAATGCTCTGCGTCAATGATTGTTCTCGTCCTTGTTAATGCACAATGGCGACAGCAACTGCGACGTTACAACCAACTTCATTGGTTCGCCTAAGAAGCTTTGTTTGTTCCTTTACGCTTTTGTTCTCCGTCCTCTTACCGATACACTCCAAGATAAATGTCCTCGCTGGTTAGCAATAATTTCTGTGTGCGCAGAACCTCTACTCATGAAATATGTGGCTCTTGCTGAAAGCAAAACAAGAAAACGCGGGCGCCGTCTCCTGAAAAGATTTATTTTTTGGTCACTTGGTAATAACATTCGCTGTTACAAAAATAGTCAGTAGTCATTTGTACATAATTGAAGTGACGTTAAAGGCATCTTGATGCATTCGACTTTGACTGTGCGCATGTAGACGCACGAGCTTGGTATTCTGAGGGCGCATGCGAAATGGGTATAGCAGTAAGAGGAATGTGAAGCGCTTGCTCTTCTTATACATAGGTTCATGTAGAACGCTCTGAGCGCACAACTTCCACCTCGTAAAACTATGAATGAAGCTACAACTGCCCCGACAGAAATGCTGTTAGCATTCATTTCCACCGCCATGAAAAAAAAGAACAGTCCATATATCGCACTCAAATGTTCACTACTGACACCGTTTGGACTAGGCTCTTCACCAGAGAGTGGAGACATCTACACTTTTCACATATATATGACCGACAATGTAGGCTGTGATCATTCAGCAAATATTTCGCTTGAATACCCCCAGTTCAAAAGTCGGTAGGGAAATCACAGTCTAGTGCACTGAGGCGGTTGCGTTGTGTGGCTGTCTGGGTGGATCCAGTTCCGACCTAACCGCATTCATTAGCGTCGCAACGACAAGCCCGAGCAAGTGATATTTCGTACACGCTTCTTGCGAGCCACTCGCGTCTCTGAAAGCCTCTAATCGACTTGGCCTTCCTGAATTTTCTATTCGTTATTTTTTTCCATTATCTTTCTATCGCTCTTTTCGCCATATATTCGGAAATGATTTCTCCACTAGTAGGCTTAGTATTAAATTAGCTGTGGTTCATCATTTGCATGCCTCTTCTCGTTGTCATTCTTCCCAACTGGGACCATACCAAATTGGGAAGTATTACTTTAGCGCCTCTTTTGCTCTATGAAACATGATGAATGTTTATGTTGACTAAGCTTATAAAACTGCACGTAAAAGTAGCATGGGTACGATATGCGCGAAGTCTGAAAAAGCTAACTAGCATCGAGACGAGGCAACTGCCTAAACCTCATGAGTCCATAGAACGAGGTAGCATAATCAGACCTCGTTTACTTCACTTCTACTTCGTTTTTCATGCTTTTTTCACTCAATGAACTCCTACACCATTATACGAGGAAAAGACCACCCGTATTTCTATTGGTCATAGCAAACTCTTCTAGGAAGTCTTTAAGGTACAAATAAAAAGTGGCCGCTCATAATTCGTCATTTTGCAATGTAGCGAAGTTCCCAATACGCTATCGTAAGACAATACACGTACTTACGCAGCTACATATTTCGTGATTCCTGTAAATGATGATGATGAGTAATCATGGCTCAGCGCTTTATAATGGCATTCTGTTGCTTTCTTTATGAAGCGCTATGGTAGCAGTTGATCCCCTTGTAGATTTCTTGCAGGATGTTCATATATACTTCATCGACGCCCTGATTCCGCAGTGTGTGCATGACGACTGACATTTCTACTGAATCAAACGCCTCGCAATCTATGAAAGCTATGTATAGTGGTTGGTTATATTCTGAGGCTTTCTTCATTACCTAGTTGAAAGTATGAATGTGGTCGATTGTTGAGTAGCCTATTCTAAATCCTCCTTGTTCCATTGGTTGTATAAATTCTAATGTTTTTCTTTCTCTGTTCGCAATTACCTTTGTATATAGCTTGTATACTACAGGGAGCAAGCTCATTGGCCTGTAAGTCTTCAAGTCCTTGTCATCTCCTTTCTTATGTATTAAGATGATGTTAGCATTCTTCCAAGACTCTGGTACTCTTCCCGTCAGGAGACACCTCGTAAACAGGGGGGGGGGGGGGCTAGTTTTTTTAACACAATCTGTCCTCCATCTATCAGCAGATCCGATGTTACCTGATCCTCACCAGCAGCTTTGCCTCTTTGCATGCTCTTCAAAACTTTTCTGACTTCTTATATTATTACTGATGGGGTGTCATATTGGTTACTGCTAGTTCTTATAGTATTATTGTCGTGGTTGTCCCGGCTACTGCGCAGATTGCTGTAAAACTCCTCCGCAATTTTAACAATCCAATCCATATTGGTAGTTATTCTGCCTTGTTTGTCCCTTGAAGCATACATTAGATTTTTGCATATCCCAAGCTCCCTCTTCACTGCTTTGACGCTTCCTTCGTTTTTCAGAGCATGTTCAATTCTCAGCATGTTATACCTACTTACATCGCATACCTTACGCCTATTATTCAACTTGAAAAGCTCTGCCAGTTTTATTTTGTCTGTTGTACTTGGGACTTGCATAATTTGGCGCTTCTTGATGACATTCTTCGTTTCCTGAGAAAGCTTGCCAGTGTCCTGTCTAACTATCCTGCCTCAAACTTCCACTGCACACTCCGTAATGATACTCGTCAGATTATCATTCATTGTATCTACGCTGAGGCTGGCGAGTACCTGTTTCGAAGCGAGACTCTGAATTCCTGTACTTTCCCTCTCAATGCTAGCTCATTGATGGGCTTCTTGCGTATAAGTTTCTGTCGTTCCTTCTTCAATCCTAGGCGAATTCGAGACCGTACCCTTCTATGGTCACTGCATCGTACCTTGCCAATCACTTCCACACCCTGCACGATGCCTGGTGTGCATTCATTATAAAGTCTATTTCGTTTTTATTTTCTCCATTAGGGCTCCTCCATGTCCACTTGCGGTTTCCTCGTTTTCGGTAGAAGGTAATCAAAATCCGTAAGTTATTGCGTTCAGCGAATTCTACAAGTAGCTCAACTCTGTCGTTTCCAGTACCGATGCCATAATCTCCTACTGCCTTGTCTCCAGTCTGCTTCTTTCCTACCTTTGCATTAAAGTCTCCCATCAGTATAGTATACTGTGTTTTTACCTTATTCATTCCTGATTCCACGTCTACATAGAAGCTTTCAACTAAAGAGTCCACATGGCTGGATGTAGGCACGTAAGCCTGTACCACCTTCGTTTTGTACCTTTTATTCAGTTTAATTACGATACCTACCACCCTTCCATTAATGCTGTAATATCCCTCTATGTTGCAAGCGATGTTTCTTTTAATTAGGAACCCCACTCCCAGTTCTCTTCTGTCAACCAATCCCCTGTCAGCCAAGTCCCTGTTAGCCAAGCTTCTGTCAGCCAAGGCAGTAGTGAGTTTATGACGTGTGGAACACGAGCGAAGAATGTCGTCCACGACCTTGGAGAGAAATGAACGACCACGGTCGGTCAGCAGTTGACGCGGTTTTCCATGGTGGAGAATAACGTCATGAAGGAGAAAGTCCGCGACATCAGTAGCACAGCTTGTTGGTAGCGCTCGCGCGATGACAAAGCGTGTCGCCTAGTCTATAGCCACCACTAACCACTTATTCCCACTCAGAAACGTTGGAAATGGTCCAATGAGATCGATGCCGACATGGTAGAACGGGTCTGTTGTAATGTCGATAGGCTGAAGTGGGGCCTGGTGGTGCCAATGAAGGATGCTTGCGGCGCTGGCAAGACTCACAAGATGCAACGTATCGGCACACAAAGTGGTAAAGGCCGGGCCAGAAGAATCGACGCCGTACGCGGTGATACGTGCGGGCTGCTCCGAGATGCCCAGCAGTTGGGGCATCATGAAGTTGTTCGAGCACAGTGGAACAGAGCATTGCAGGAACTACCAGAAGTAGTTCTGGGCTTTCTGTGCTTGTGTTGCGCTGGTAGGAAAATCCGCCATGAAGCATGAACAGGCGAAGGGAAGGATCCGAGGTGTCAGAAGCTAGACGGCGTATGATAGACCGCAAATTGGCATCACTGAGTTGTTCTCTATTTATGTCCGTGAAATCAGAAATGATGAAGATACAAGCATCGGATTCGTGTGCTGACAGGTCAGGGGGATCGACGGGATGGCGAGATAGACAGTGGGCATCGTGGTGCATTCGGCCAGACCAGTAACTCACGTCAAAGCTATATTCCTGTAGCTTTCAAGCTCAACGACCCAGGCGTCCAGAAGGATCTATGAGGGAGGACAACCAGCACAGGGCGTGGTGATCCGTGATGACCTAAAAGAGGGGGCCGAACAAGTATGGACGTAATTTTTCAACTGCCCATACAAGAGCGAGGCACTCGCGCTCAGTGATGGAAAATTTTCACTCAGATGAGGAGAGGAGGTGAATTGCGTAGGCGATTACACGATTTTGACCCTGTTGTCGCTGGGCGAGGACAGCGTTAATACCATGTCCGCTGGCGTCGGTGCGAACTTCAGTGGGCGCTGAAAGATCGAAATGACTTAAGATGCGCGGGGAAGTGAGCAACGCAATAAGTCGGTGAAACGAGTTGGCTTGCTGGGGACCCCCAAAAAACAGCGTGTCTTTCTTCAGTGGCTGTGTCAAAGGATAGGCAATGTCGGCGAAGTTGTGGACGAAACGCCGGAAATAGGAACAGAGGCTGAGAAAGCTCCGTACATCTTTCGTAGAACGTGGTGTGGGGAAATCTTTGACGACGCGAATATTGTCGGAATCGGGTTGCACGCTTTTAGCACTGACAAGATGGCCTAGCACAGTGATTGTTTTGCTGCAGAAAAGGCATTTGGAGGAGTTGAGCTGTAGGCCTACCCTTCTAAAAACTTCCAGCACAGCTGACAGACAGCTCAGGTGACTTTCAAATGACGGCGAGAATACAATGATGTCTTCGAGATAACAGAGGCACGTTGACCCTTTGTAACCACGTAGCAGGGAGTCCATCATTCTCTCAAATGTAGCGGGAGCATTGCACAAGCCAAAGGCTATTACCTTAACGGGAAAAGTCCATCCGGTGTAACAAATGCAGTCTTTTCACGGTCTAATTCATCGACGGAAATCTGCCAGTATCCTGAACGCAGTTTGATAGAGGAGAAGTAGGCAGACCCATGCAGGCAGTCGAGGGCATCGTCAATCCGTGGCAGTGGGTAGACGTCCTTGCGCGTGACCTTATTTAAGTGACGGTAGTCGACGCAGACGTGCCAGCTGTCATCCCTATTTTTAATACAATGACTGGTGAGGCCCATGGACTGCAAGCTGGTTCAATGACGTTTTTCATGAGCACTTTATCAACTTCACGTTGGATGACTTGTCGTTCTGCATGTGACACGTGATAAGGACGTCGCTGGATTGGGCTGGCGTCTCCAGTGTTGATCCTGTGAGTAACAACTGACGTCTTTCCTAAAGGGCTGTCGCCAAAGTCGAAGATGTCTCTGAAGGATGCCAAGATATGCCGGAGATCGGCTGCTTGTGCTGGAACGAGGTCTGGCGTGATCATCTTGTCAAAGTCGGCATAAGTGGAGCTCTGTGAAGAGGATGCAGTAGCGGGCAAAGGAGCGTCTGCAATGAATGCAGAAACAGAATGTTCACTGATGGAAGAGGCGTTGGCTAGAGTTATGCCATCTGGAACAACTTGAGCGCACTAGCTGAAGCTCAGTATCGGTAGCAATGCCACATTATTCGTAATCGTCAACAGAGTATGAAGAAGGGCAACATTTCTGTCTAATAGCACGTCCAAAATCGGTGCCAGCAGATTATCGCCCTCGGGTACCAGAGGAAAGACCTCATGGTTACATAGGTAAGAGCTTTGGGCGCTAGGCGAACGTATTCGACAGAACACAAAACGTGGTTGAGGTGTAGTTGGAGTCTCACAGCAATAAGGTAGGCCAAGCTGAAGTAAGCCTATTCCACAGTCTATTAAGGCAGAGTGCGCAGCAAGAAAGTCCATGCCCAGGATGAGTTCATGAGAGCACTTCTCGGATAATGGCATCTACTGTGTCACAGTCTTTGCAAATTAACAAATTGAACGCGTCATCGGCAATGCTTTTTAATATGTGTGCTACCTTCTCGGACTCCTTCATGCCGTCATCTGCTTTGCGGCAAAGGGCGAGCACGTCCTATATGTAAGACAGGTGAGACTCCGATGACCTTTGAGCTCGAGATGCCAGCTCCTTCTTGGCCGCTGTCTTCCTGCCAGTCGATTTGCCGAACAGTTCACGCATCTTTTCTTTGCACGCATCGCAGCTGCCAATTTCCGCTTCGTGGTTCTCAAACCACACTTAGGCTGTCCCTTTCAGGTAAAATAAGATGTTCGCCAGAATGAGCGTTTTGTCCCAGTTATAATTTCTGCTTGTTCGCTCGCACAGTGGCAACCATTCTTCAATGTCGACGTTGTCGGTCCCGCAGAAGTTGCTAGGGTCTTTCAGCTGGGGCAGAACAACTCTCGTTGTTGCGGTGGCCGCTGCGAAAGCTGGAGTTGGACCCTCTTGTGCCATCGTGAAAGAAACCAACCGTCGGTCGCTGCGTAGCTGCGTCTTGTTACCCGGCACCACCACCAAAATGTCACGGGGTGAAGGTAGGCAGAGGGTAGAAATATATTTACTGATTGTAGACAGAGTACACAGTGTCCTTGAACTAAGATGGGGGAGTGGCAACAACCCCCCACGAGCTTTATTCAATCGTCATCTTCATCGCCGTTATGGCGCCTTTGTTGATGTTATTGATGACTTGTATCAATACCAATCAAGAAGGGTGTAAAGCCGGGGGACACAATCTCCCCAATAGGTTTACCGCGTGCTTACAGGAGGTCTTCAGAAGCCTAGAATGGTAACAGTTAGGGATAAAAGTTAATAGAGAGTACCTTAATAACCCGCGCTTTACAAATGACATTGCATTGCTGAATAACTCAGGGGACGAATTGCAAATGATTATGGAGTTAGACAAGGATAGCAGAAAAGTGTGTCTTAAAATTAATCTGCAGAAAACGAAAATAATGTACAATAACCTCGGAAGAGAGCAGTGCTTCGAGATAGATAATAGGGCACTTCAAGTTGTAAAAGACTATGTCTACTTAGGGCAGGTAATAACCGCGGAGCCGAACCACGAGATTGAAGTAACTAGAAGAATAAGAATGGGGAGGAGCACATTTGGCAAGCACTCTCAAATTATGACAGGTAGATTGGCACTATCCCTCAAGAGGAAGGTATATAACAGCTGTATCTTGCCGGTACGTAGCTACGGAGCAAAAACCTGGAGACTTACAAAGAGGGTTCAGCTTAAATTGAGGACGACGCAGCGAGCACTTGAAACAAAAATGGTAGGTGTAACATTAAGAGACAAGAAGACAGGTAACTAACCGGATTCCCAGAGAAGGCAAGCGGGTTGGGGGAGACAGAAGGTTAGGTGGGCAGAATTATTTATTTATTTATTTATTTATTTATTTAATATACCTCAAATTACCAGTGGGGTGTTACATGAGGGGTGGGCTGTGGTACAAATTTCTTTCGACGTGGGTTTCGAACAAAACTGGGCTTGTGTGGTGCACGACGTCGGGTGGAAGATCATTCCAGTCCTTTGCTGTTTGAACAAAGAATGAGCGAAGGTGGGCAGTTGTGCGGGTATGCACAGGATAAACAGTGTTGTGGTGGCTAGTACGAGAAGAGATTCGATGTGCGGGCAAGACACTGGATGCGTCAGACAATGAATGAAAGAATTTGTGAAAAAGGATTAGTCTAGCGGCCTTGCGTCGCAATTCAAGATTCTGAAGTTGGGCTTGGTCTTTCATATTAGTGACACTTTAGTGATAGGAATATTCAGAGTAAGTGAACCTTGTTGCCCTATTCTGAATATATTCCAACATTTTAGATAGATTAGAATGGTGCGGGTCCCAGATGGCGCAAGCGTACTTGAGTTTCACGCTTACTAACGTTAGGTATGCTAAACGTTTTACAGGAGGAGGGACAAGGCTTAAGTTTCGTCTGAGGTAGCCAAGAACTTCATTTGCTTCGTTACAGATGTTTATTATGTGGGGTGTCCAATTAAGATCGGGAGTTATGTGTATACCTAAATACCTATAGGAGTCCACGGAGGACAACTTAGAGCCGAAAATAAAGTATGTTGGAGCCAGTTATAGTTTTCTACGGTGAAAAGAAACGACAGACGTTTTATTAATGTTTAGAGTCAATAGCAAAGTTTTGCACCACGTTTCAATTGTTAATAGATCGTTTTGGAGAATGCAGAAGTCATTAGGGTCAATAATAGGGCGATAGATGACACAGTCACCTGCGAATAAACAGATACTTGACAAGATATTATTAGGGAGGTCATTTATATAGATTAGGAACAGGAGGGGACCCAGGATTGTACCCTAGGGTACACCTGAGACTACTTGACGACGAGATGATGATACCTGGTTGACACAAACAAACTGTTCACGGTTTGAATGAAAATTTTGGATCCAGTTTAAAACGGCAGGGTCAAGGTTTACGCGCGAAACTTTTAAAAAGGGGCGTTTATGGGGTACCTTATCAAATGCTTTTTCGAAATCTAGAAAAAGAGCGTCAACAGGAATATTATGATCAAGACATGTGCTGATATCGTTAATAAAAAGCGCGAGTTGGGTGTCACATGAGAGGCCTTTTTGAAAACCATGCTGACCAGGGTGGAAAAAATTTACAGACGAAAGAAACTTCACGGTTTGAGAGTAGATAATATGTTCCATAAGCTTACAGCAAATGCATGTTAGTGATATTGGACGGTAGCTGAAAGGAGAGGATGACGGACCTTTCTTGGGAATTGGAATGTTCTTGCCGACCTTCCAGTCTCGTGGTGCTACACCAGATGAAAGTGATTGCTGAAAAATATGAGGCAGTATAACAGCAGAAAAATTTTTAGTGTTTATCAGAACTTTAGAATTTATGCAGTCAATTTCAGCAAGTGACTTTACTTTCAATTACTCAATCACATTAATGATACTGTGAGGTTCGAAGATGACGGTAGGCATAACAGGGAAATTATGAGTGGAGGCACAAGAAAGTATATCTTCGGGTTCATTGGTAAAGACAGAACAAAATGTAGAATTCAGTGTTTCTGTGACATAAGACTCGGGGATTGTAATATTTTGTGGATCGCATAACTAGATAGGTTCCACATGAGTTGGGTTAATGGCCTTCCAGAACTGTTTGGGGTTAGTGCGTATCATGTCTGGGAGGGTAGACGAGAAGAACTTTCGCTTAGCATTTGAAATCATGGATTCGTAAAGCTTTTCAGTGTTACGATATTTGTCCCATGCTTGCTTAGAATTCGATGCCTTAGCCGAGCGGAAATGTATCTTCTTTTTTGTTAAGGCGTTTTAAGGCGTTGTTGTACCACGGAGAAGTAGGCCGTTCTGTAATGGTGATGCTAGGAATATAGGTGTTTATTATTTGTTGCATTTTCTCTTTGAAAAGCTCCCAGTTCTCGTCAGCAGACCATTTCCGAAAATCTATGAGAAACCGATCGTAAAAAGAGGCAAGTTTGTTATTCATACTTTTATATTTGGCTTTGTGGTATAGTGTTATTCTTTTCTTAATTTTTTTTGGGGGGGGAAAGGTTGACAAGTTGTATTGGAAACTGGCATGCATGAATGAGTGATCACTGGTTAGATTAAAAACCGACGAAATTTTCTCAGGTTTGGACGTTAAGAGTAAATCTAGTAGGCTTGTTGAATTGTGGGTTGTTCGTGTAGGGAATGTTATCACTTGCGATAAATTGAACGTTAGGCAAACGTCTACAAAGTCACTTTCAATATTATTTTTTGAAGTCGTTAATGCTAAGTTGGGCCAAGTTATTCAGGCAAAATTGAAGTCTCCGAGTAGCAGGAGAGGGGAACCATCCGAATCTGAAGTTTCCAGATGGAGAGCTTCAAAAATGTTTCCAATAAATGAGGGATCGGAGTCAGGGGGCGGTAGCAAATGCCAATTGTAATTGGTGGAGCGGCAGCTTTGCAGCGGATGAAGATAATTTCGAGGCAAGAAGGAATGTCTACTGCACAGCATTGCAAACTATAGTGAGCAGCGATTAAGACCCCCCCCCCCCCGTTTGTTTGGCGATCGCAGCGGAAAATATGAAAATCAGCAAATATAGGAAGCAACTCCGAGTCGAAGACAGATGACTTCAGCCATGTTTCGGTTAGTACTACTAATTTACACTCGGAAGCCTGGATGAGACTGTGCAGGGAATCGCGTTTAGGAAATAAGCTTCTAATGTTAGTAAAACTAAGTGAAATAAAATTTTCCGATTGAACACGGGCTTTAGTGTGTAGCTATGGTGCACGTGAGGTACCGTTTGTGTAGTAAGGTGAAAAATATAAGTCACCGCGTCAATGGTTAATTTGCGGTATGCGAGCTTATAAGGTCAGGACTGGGCTTTGCCAAATTCGATCAGTCGTTTGCGTATCAGACGGGTGTTGGGGGAGTAATCTTGTAAAATGCTGTGCGTAGTATATTTTAGTTTTTTTTGCGTTCGATGGAGTACGGTCTTTATCTTTGAAATGCGTAAATTTTACAATTATGGGCCTATCTTTGCTAGGATGGAATGTTCCCAGTCAGTGTGTGCGTTCAATATCGCATGGGTTAAGCGTCAGGTTGAGGGCAGCCTTACAGTGATCTATGAATAAAGCCTCCAATTGGGCCCACGTTTCTCGTCCGAAATATTAGTGTCCATAAAAGATAAGGTTATTTCGCCGGGCTCTATCGTTGAGATCGTCAACACTGCAAGCTAGTTCAGCGATTTGTTCGAAATTTTGTACAGCGATAGAACGAATTTCTTCGACGTCTGTTTTAAGGGTGGCTACGTTCGCAGTCTGCTTCAATTTTAGCAAGCGTTTGGTTCATGTTCTGAAACGTTTTATCATACTACGACAGTGTAGATTGAATGCTTTTCATTTCTTTTAGGAGAAATAATCAAACTTCATCAAGGGCAGACAACACGTCACCAGCTGTTTGGGGGGTGACAGATTAAGAAGTTTGCGGGTATAAATTGTAAGCAGCAAGCACAGGACCGGGTTAACTGGCGGCACATACGAGAGGCCTTCGTCCTGCAGTGTACGTAGTCAGGCTGACGACGACGACGACGACGACGATGATGATGATAATGGTGATGATGATAGTGATGATGATGATGATGATGTTCTATAATAAATGCGACTTCAAACCGTGCACACATTCGTCCTGCAATTTGCATGTTTTGGCACCTTGAGTGATTGTACATATCTGCGGCGCAATGTTCCAGCATTTACCGAGGCTGTCCAGCTGTTAACGCTTGCCTAGCTGTTTTTTCTTCAAGTAGTTTCAAACGCTTGCTTGGCGCTGTGGCAGAACAACTGAATGTCAAGAAATATACTAAAAACTTGAATGCCTGAGTTTGATTCCGGATGGAACTTGTGATTTCTATTCTTTGCTACATCACTACTTTTCGCTCACGGGAAACGCAATCGACACCGACTCTAAGACCAGAAATTCTGTGGCAGTGTTCTCTAACGCCGTAACATTTGGAATGCTGAGACGTCCATGCCTCTAGTGAAGAGGTTAGGTTAAGGAGGCACACTAAATTCGCTAAAGCTAACGCAACCACCTCGGCATTGCATACACTGATAAAACAGCGAAGCTGCTGGCATACTCTTCGTCGGGCTAAAGCATTTATGTGTTTAGCAAGTCTTTCAGATATGTTGCTTGAGTTCTTTTCATCAAACACACTTTGGTAAGTTTTGAAGCAGCAGTATAGTTGTATTGTATTTCGTCCATACCACTCACAATACATGCTTACAAAGAAGAATTCTCTTAAGCTGCTGCGATGCGTTGTATCACTGCTCTTTGTTTGACAGTTTTTGTTCAGTTTTGAGGGGGTGGTATAGCCACGGCCTTTTATGACAACAAAGAATCACGTGACAGTGGTGTGAGGTTTTTTTAGTGGAGGTTGTGTGTAATACAAGCAATCCGATTTCTGGGGCGCGTATCTGTTTGTTCGGATAACCGTCTCCTTCATTTGTGGTCCAGTTTTGTAGCAGGAATCACCCAGTGCCTGTGGCGCCAATTCGTTCATGATGCCCTCAAGCGCTACCGTGGATCACGGACTTGAAACGGCCGTGCCGCGGTGGTGTAGTGGCTAAGGTACTCGGCTGCTGACCCGCAGGTCGCGGTATCGAACTCCGGCTGCGGCGGTTGCATTTTCTACGGAGGCGAAAAGGCTGTAGGCCCCTGCGCTCCGATATGGGTGCACGTGAAAGAATCTCAGATGGTACAAATTTCCGGAGCCCCCCACTACGGCGTCTTTCAATGTTAAACCCCGCGTATCAATCTATTTTAAACATGAAACGCTCTTCCAAGAACAATTTAGTTCTTGGAAGAGCTCAAAGGTTCAAAGGCTGAACGCAACGTTCAGTGCAAAGGTTGAACCCAACCGAATGAGCACGCAAACGAGAGCTGTTTTTTGTGTCCTGCTTCCGTGTTGTTTTTTTCCCTTCAAAATAACGGGCACCTGCGTGCCCTTCGAGATATTCTTGGCTCCCTATATGATTTTTAATGCAGGCAACTAGGAAAGCATTTACTGTTCACAATCATGAATGGCCGATGGAGACACAAAGACTTGGTGTTGTCCGCAGGCAGAGTCGGCACGTCTTCATTTGTAAGCGAGCCCATAGGACGCCCCTGACGCTGGGTATACAAAGTGAACGATCGATATTTGAGGTGCAACATCCTAAAACCACCAAATTATTATTAGAGATGCCGTAGTGGAGGGCTCCGGAAATTTCGACCACCCGGGGTTCTTTAACGTGCACCGAAATCTGAGCAGACGGGCCTACAGCAATTTTGCCTCCATCGAAAATGCAGCCGCCACAGCCGGCTGCATACAAAGCGTTTGTGGGCTCATAGTGAGGAGGCAATATCACCCTTGCGGCTCGTAGACAAACAGCGGGCGGACGAATCAAAAGGTTTTTTTTACCGGCTCATTCCTGTGTGGGCAGTAAAAGTGTACAGGAGGCCGCAAACCTATGGGGAATCTTTAGGTTAGTGGAAACCATGTTGTTCTAAACCATGGTTTGTCAACTTAGTTGTCCATTGATATTTCCCAAAAAACACAGCAACAACGTTTTTTTTTTGAGGAATGTCACGGTTTTGTTTATCTTTACTGGACCAATCATTTCATCGCACGCCTTCAGGAAATAAAACTTTAACAAATTATTCATGCAATGGTGTTTTCCGTGTCAAAACCACGTTGTTATTGAAGCATGATGCAGTATGCGGTTCCCGATCAAAATAAACTACGTAGAGTTTCTCAACCGGCACCTAAATTCAAGTACACTGATGCTACTGCACTCACCCCCGTAGAAATGCGGCCCGCATGACTGGGTTTCAGAATGACGGCTTAAATGTTCGCATCAAAACACCTCCACCGGCGACGTGACTATGCGCTACTTCTTAATTACTTTTGTTTTTAAGAACAAAGCTGCTTAACGTTGCCGTAAGTTTGTCTGGCCTATCATAAAACGGTGATGTGTTAGGGCCAGGCCCCATAGCTAGGAAGGAATTTTTTTGAGAGGCAGGGGGGGGGGGGAGAGCTTCTGTTGAAGGCTCTCAAAAACTCCTATTTTTTCTAATTAATGTGAAGCATTTCTTAGGGAACTTGGACGACTTTGAGCGTATCTATCTAGTCGCTTACGTTTGGGTGCTCTCGTGGTCACCCTCTTAACTTGGCGTGAACCAAAATTAGCATGGGAGGGTAAAATGGTTCAACGAATATGACGCACTGGTCAAGACATGAATATTGTCACAATCCCGTCGCGAACGCCGTCAAATACTTCCCGTCAGGCAGTGACACATACCCACGGGCGGGTATGAGCCGCTGGTGTGTGGGTATGTGCCACAGGTGTTTGACACTTAGTATCTACCCAAGAATAACGAGAACACACAACTCGCGAGTGTTAAGAAATACCCGTCATCGGTAGCGTCGACCTGACGAACGCAAAGAAGAAATGTTAGGGTCCCAGCTGTAATTGAACCGAAGCATTCTGCGTGGAAATGAAGCATTCTACCACAGAGCTACGCCAGGCCTCAGAACTGCTTTTCAAATAGACGCTAATCTTCGTGAAACGTCAATTGTGGTTGCAGTGCTGCCTACCCAATTTTATAAACATTACACATGTACTCCTTTGATACAGCCGTCACGCCGGGTTAACGTCGGTTGTGGTTAGTTGACAAGCACTGAAGTTGATATATGTAGCAGTGTCCAGGGCCAGCATCCTCGCGAGCATCAGCGCTTCATATCAGCTTCTGGTGTTGCTAATACGTACGTTCCAGTTGACATCGTTGCACAAGTGCAAACAATCAGCTATATAAACATCTGCAACTCTTCAACATATCTCTGTGTGTGCAACATTTGTACATATATTTTGCGTGATTTCATGACGTGTTGGTCAATAAAAAAATTTCAACACGGTCACCTTCACCCTGCATGCTTCGTATAACGTCGATTCCCAGGTACGTGGGTCTGCCGAATTTTAGTCTTCGGTAAAACACCCATCGTTCATCCAAATTTTAGAGGAGAAGGCGGAGGGGGGCTATGTCACTCTCTGGCTACGGGCCTGGCCGCGGCCTGTAACAAAATTATCAACATCGTGAACGATTGCGAGCCACAGAATTTGGGTAAAACCCACTACCCACAATTGGTCCACTTAAAATTATCAAAAATATTATCGTCATTAAGCGGCCGATCTTCCGGAGTTAGTATGCGTCATAGTTTCCAGGGACAAACACATAATCAAACAAATTAAACGAATTAGCGCCACTGCGGCGTACCGTATAACTATCATATTATGAAAAAGGGTACCTGCCCCGTAAACTGAATAACGCCCGCCACTCTATTGAGTTTCCTAACTATACACCAGAGAGAACTCTGGTGATAGTGTCTGTGGAAGCTACAACGCACGGCGCTTCAGTGAGCATGGGAATGATATGTAGTACATGAATTTGTCTACTTTTTGTACTTCTGGCTCTGTGTGTGTACGTGCGGCTTGGAGCTGTTTCCTCACGAAACAAAAATCAGCAAAAGTTCAGTGGTTGCGCTTCACCACCTCATACATTTAGGCTTACCATTTCAAATCGGGTCACGAAGTTTAAAAGGGTTCGTTCTTTCCTTTGACACAAAACCGAAACAAAGCAATAAGTGAAGCCACAAGTACGATTTGCCGCTAGCAACTACAAAGACTAGGCATATCCGTGTACTACCCATCATTCCCATGGTCACTAAACGGTCACAACGCCAGAGTCCCCTCTAGGTAATTTTAGGAAACTCATCTCTGGTTCAGAAAAAAAATGAAACAGGCAGCAGTTAAAGCCCCAACAAATGGTAGCGAAAAGATGAAAGTGAGCCGGAGACCACGATATCGTACCGCTAGAGAATACTAGGCAACAGGAAGGGCAATGGTGGCGTCCCGAAGACACTATTATGATAAAAGGTCTACGCTAACGACGACATGCTCGTCGATCGTTGAGAGATGCGACCGCTTGTTTTTGGCGCGATGTTCTGTATCTCGACTTTGGACATTAGTGCCGTGATGGTTTAACTAGAACCTCTCGGAATCAACGTAAAAGAAACCTAGCAATAACCCCGATCACACAACTAGTGCCTCGAAAGCCACTAGAAGGAACCAGATTAGTGTTCATGCATAGTCGTCTACTTTTTCTGTTTGAAGCCTAGCGTGGCTACGGGCAATCTTCGAAAATGATGATGATGATGATGATCCTTCACACTCTGGCGCACACCCACAAAGGGGGATCGGCCAAGAACCGGGCGGCAGGATCTTAACTAAAAGGCTAATGGTTTTTTCAAAGAAACGTAATTTTGGGCTGAAAAAAAAAATATAGAAAGAAAAGACGAAAATCGAAAAAGGAGTATATCTGAGCAGGGAACGATGCAGGCCATCAGATGCGATTTGAGACAGAGGTAATGGTGGGTCTAAAATGATGTATATATATATATATATATATATATATATTATATATATATATATATATTATATATATATATATATATATATATAGGCAGATTAACATGGCAATCGCTTTGTTTCAATTATGTATTCAAATACCACAGAGCAGACGTCCCTGTGGCTATAACCGAATTTAGTGCTGCCAAACGACAAAATTACTGCCACATTTAATTCTAATCCCAATTTTTCAAGTGGAGCTACCAGGTATCTTTTCCGCTGATGAGAATACCGGCTACAGAACAAAAAGAAGTGATCAATCGTTTCCATTTCTTCGCAAGTCTGACATAAAGGTGACGCCTTTAGACCAACTTTATGCAAATAATAATTCAGTTGAGGAATTCTGCAACGCAATCTTGTAAAAGTAACTTCCAAGTGCCGTGTTGCACACCACTGTCTATTCCAGCGGCATCTTAGATGTGCGAAATCTCGATATTTATCCAATAAGTAGCAGTCCGTATTCACGCAAACAGAGGTTTCTAAACCTTATTGCTGTCGCGTAAGCTGTATCAGGCAAAACCGGGATAATGGGACCGTTAAGAGATACTGTGGCTAGTGCATTCCGCCATCTCATTGAGATATATGCCACGATGACCTGGTACCCATAAGAGCTGCAGTTTTTCACGTTTGTCGGTATGAGTTGTCGAAACATGTGGCATAAGTGTTAAGTTGGCTCCTGAAGACAGAGCAGCACATACTGAAAAAGAATCTGTAATTACGACTGCTTCCGACTCGCCCAAAGGAAGTTTCCGTAGTGCCAGTACAAATAGCAAATAATTCTGCCATGAATATTGGTGTGTAATCTGGGAGTCTAACCGAAAAGGACCAGTCAAGGGAACGTGAGAAGATACCTGCCCCAGCCTTTTCATTTGATACGGATGCATCGGTCGCAATTATGTTGTTCAAGTTCACATGCGCCAAGTAATCCTGCAGCCGATCATTTAAATATTGAAATGGCATTTGCTTTGCGTTAGAGGGATAAATATTCTCAAATTCTATCTTAAGATCTAAGTTAACGTCTCTTGTTGTGAAAATATGTTTGATTTTGACGTTCAGTGGTTCTAGCAGGCGCTTGAACGAACAAGATCTGTGGGCAGTGGAATCGTGACCACCAAGTTTCAAAAAATAAACTTGGTTCTTTAATAAAAGCATAAAATGATGCTCTCTGGGGCACAGTGTATAGTTTTAAAATGTTTGGATAGTAAGCATTTTGAATCTATTCAACAATGACGGTAGACGCGCTTCCAAGTATAGCACATTGTTAGCAACAAACTTGGGCAGTCCAAGGCACAGTCGTAAAGCCTTCCCTTTCTAATAGTATTAGCGGTCTCATTTTATATGTCGCACTGCCCGAAAATAAGACACAGCCGAATTCCATTATAGGACGAATGTACATTTTATAGACCATTACCAATGTATTTTCCTTCGCAACCCCTTTTTTATGTTGCTGAGCTTGCGTAACCACCCCATGGCTCGTGTTGCTTTGGACGCAATGTGATCGATGTGGCTTTTCCAATTTAACGAGCTGTTATATATGATGCCTAAGTATTTAAGTGAATCCACCTGGGGAATCTGCTCTGTGCCATACATCAAGGAGATGTTGACAGGATCCCTGAAAGAGAACGCTAGAAGCGCGCTTTTGTTTACATTTAGAGACATTCCAATTTTTTGAAGCCATTCCTCTATCATGTTTAGGTAATTCTGTAATGTCTGATAAAGTAATTGCAGATCACTGTTTGTCGCAAAGAAAGCAATGTCATCTGCATAAACATATAAATGAATATCGCTATGTGTTGGAATAGAACTGAGGAAGATGTTAAACAACACCGGTGAGAGCACTGCACCTTGTGGTACGCCGCGGTATTGTCGATATCTGTTAGAAAACAACCCCTTTGAAAGCAATAAAACTCTCTCTCCCTTAAAAACTCTGCTACCCATGATGTCATGTATTTTGGTAAGTGTGACCTTTCCATCTGCTCTATTAGTATTTTATGCTCCACTTTGTCATACGCCTTGGCCAAATCCAGAGTAACTAATGCACAATACTCTCTTCTACGCCTAGCCAACTGTATACGACTCTCCAAATCCGCGTGCGCACACCATATGGAGCATCCCGATTTAAAGCCAATTTGACTGGGGTTCAATATTGATTGCTCCTCAATGTATTTATTACACGTGCATTCAAAACTCTTTCAGTTAGTTTAACCAAATTAGATGTAAGAGAAATTGGCCTCACATTGTCAAGTGTATACCCAAGCGCCTGTTTTTAGTATCGGAATTATTTTGGAAAGTTTCCAATCCGCCGGTATCCAAGAAGTTTTCAGAGAGTAATTAACCATATTACAGAGTTCATGTGGGGAAATGTCATATAGTGCTTTTATCATTGCTGAAGTTACTCCATCTGGTCCAGGTGCTGTAGGAGGTAAGTGCCTCACTACACCCGCTAGTTCCGCTAATGTCACATCGTGAACTCCTCCCCTGCAATTGGCTTTACTTGTGTCTTGGCATTGTTGATCTGAATCTTTCTTCTAATCCTTTAGCAACATGTTCTAAGATTTTCAGTGAGTTCGCTAGGCGATAGAATTGAAGAATCACTATGTCTGATGGTGGTATCATTTTTCTGGAACGCAAAAATCCTAAAAAGCGCCTTTCTGTTGTATGGTTTTGAAAGATAGCTAAATTTGTTAGTGTCATAGTCATCTTTGCTTTGCGTACTGTGCGTTTAAAATCTGCTGCACGTATTTATAGTCACACCAGTTTTTTGGGCATTGGTTGTGGATAAGTTGCTTCCACGCCGCTTTTCGTTTTCTATACCCCCCTCGTACAATCAGCGTTCCACCATGGGCTAACGACCCGCCTGTGCCTGAAGTTATTGAAAAAGTTGACTTTTTTATTGCTCTTTTCAGTACCGCACACAGACTCATAGCCCGAATGTCTTCCTGCATGTCCTTGCGAAGAACCAAAGTAGGCTTCAAGTCTTTTTGTAAACGCTCATAATTTACAAACGAGCCAATTTTACCAGTTAGAAATATCCCGGGAAAGTTAATATCAAAGCTAATAGGAAGGTGATCACTGTTTGTTGCGCAATCTAATGTTTTCCACGACGAAATGTTTAGTGAGGAGCGGCAAAAGGTCAGATCTATTGCCGACTTTGATTGTCTCCTAATAAACGTAACAGTGGGAAATTTACACAAGATAAGTTATTATCAACAGTCCATTCCCACAAGCGTCTTCCATTTACATCAGTCTTGAAACCCCAAGACACGTGTGTGAATTAAAGTCACCAGTTAATATTACATCCTTCCTGCAGGAAGCTAACATTGCATCTAAGCATCTTGTGTCCTGTAACTCCTACCGGAAAGTATGCGTTAACAAAAGAAAAAGGGGAACAGCCTGGCAGAGTGATGTCTAATACCATAATTTCATAGTTAGAATCCATGCACAGGTAGTTAATCTTCGCTCTATGACTAAATTTAGTTGATATAAAAATGGCAAGTCCACCACCTCTGCTAGGTCTGTCTAAACGAAATAAGCGATAATTTTTTAGGTAAAATTTTTGTCCGTTGTAAGCCAAGTTTCATTGTAAAGTAATAATGTCTGGGGAAATTTGCGAAGAAATACACGATAAATCTGTGGTAGCCGACCCTATTGATCGACAATTCCACTGTAATACTTTAAGGAGCCTATTTTGACTCTATAAACCCGCGCAGAGACTGCTTGATCCAAAAGATCTTTCTTCAAAAAGTCTTTTTTGGAGAGGTTCTCCAAAGCGTCTTTCTTTGACAGGAACTTTTTAGATTTTGATTTCTGTGAAGACTTTTCGATAGGGGAGATCTGGCGCGCTTCAATAAATTATGAGATTCCGCATCCATATCTGTAAATTCATCAGTGTCATCTGATAAGGTTTCTAGATCTGCCCGCAGTATCTTATTGGAGGGTCCTGCTTTAGGAGATGCGCATCGTGTAGGAGCTATCGGACCTTCTGTCCCGGCACAATTTGAAACCTCGAAATCCTGTGAAGTCTGATTTTTCATAGACACTGAAGCATGATTTGGGTCAACTGAGATGTTAACAGTTCAGCCACGACTCCAATAATACTGCTGGCAAGACGCTCCATCGCCTTTTCCGTTGCCTTCTCTACAGCCTCTGCTATATATTTTGCTAACGATGCATCCATAGCAGTGGTATGTCGTGCTGTTACGCTTGCGTAACCTTTCGAGCGTTCTTGTAATTCAGTCCACAGCTTCCCTCCGGGAGCAACGCCTGCGTTCCACAATTTCCAGCAGCTTAACTTCTCGTTCTTTCGCCTCACAATCTGAAGAGTCTGCAGGATGCGCTTCATGACATAAACAGCACTTCTCTTCCGTCGAGTTGCACTTACGGCTGTCGTGATTTTCTCCGCATAGTCGACATCTGGCAGTTGATCTGCACCCTTTCACGCTGTGCCCATACCTCCAACAATTCAAGCACTGCAGTGGCTTAGGGGATAGAGGCTCTACCTTATAGATAAGAGGCCAAGCTTTAATTTCAGATGGTCTTATCGTTCCCGCAAAGGTTACTATGACAGATTCGGTAGGTGATTTTTTATTGTCAACCAGACGCGTGCACCTGTATACTGACACTGCACCTGCTACTGAAAATAACTCAAGAATTTCTGCAGGGGTCAGGCTCGTATCTACACCGCGGACTATGCCTTTCGAACATGCCAGATGCGCTGGTATAAACGGGGCTCACCGGCTGTGCTGCAAATTCGGAACAGTTGAGAAGCTCTCGGACGCACTCCTGATCGGCGGAGCAGCACAAAATACCACCACGACCGAAATGCCGGACCTCAATGATCTTTGAGAGTGTGTTGTGGCTTTCCGAAGCTCCATCTGAATCATCTTCGGGTTCTTCATAGGTATCGTACCTCCATTGGTCGGTACCAGAGCCACGGGGACGTTAATAACCCCACTGCAAAGAAAAGAATCAATCGGCCAATCCTTGACCGGTATAGATGCTAGCCAAGGAGAAGGCCCTTGGCCAGGCGAAGAAACCGACATCTAGATAGCCTGAGTCGCTCGAACTCAGAAAATCATATGGCACAAACCACAAACAACTGCCAAAAAAGCACTAAAACAACAAAGAAGCAACGTTAAACTCAAGTGCAATCCCGCCGCCCGTCCGTTCAAGCCGTTCCAACCCGTGAGCAGCAGCGCAGAACAGGATCAACG
>WOVY01002111.1:0-54378 GCA_013436015.1 Rhipicephalus annulatus
GTAGCCCAATCATTCGCAAAGTTTGAGATTAGCTAGTTCGTATGACGAGACCTCAATGTCGAGGTGTTTCATGCATTTGGCACTGTAGTCACTGCCTGCATTGCTTCATTTATGGTGCTGGCAACAGTGCTGTCACCAGGGATATTTTAGGGGGAAAGAGGAACACATGCTCAGTACAGTACTTGCAACAACCCTGAATGGCAGTGAAAACTTGTGCAAATACACATGCCAGTCATGAGGCATATGAACATCGATACTTGTATAATGCCTTGCTGAACCGAAACTTCGTATAGAGATTAAAAAGAGGTGTGAGCATAACATTTCACAGCTCTGAATTTGGATACCCTCATACTTTTTGAAATTTATATTTCGGGCTTCTGGATTTTTAGATGTCCACATCTCTTTGAGAACATAAACTAGTATGCCAGCAGTCGTCAAGCTTCTAATCTTCATAACTGCCAGAAATATTAGAAATGTATGCAAAGGCATAAGCTATCTTTTATCCTCAATGCCAAAAGACATAATAAACTGGGTGTATTATGCTGTGTCTATAGGTGCTATTATGAATATTTTCATAACATTACAAAGACTTAGCATCGATGTGTACAGCTGACTGAAATGCATGGCCTCCACATTAGACCAGCAACTTATGTTGGCAAGTATTTTTATATTTTCAAGGCCACTTGTGGCAGCCTCAGTTGGTCTAATTTTGTTCAGAATGCTTCTTCAATATTAAGAAATATATTGCTTTTTCTTTTACAACAGCTTATAAGTCTTACAGGCGGTTTACTATTTCCTCTGATTTTAACATTACATTGCAGTGAAACGCCAAGTTCATAGGCTGAAGAGGTTGTATAGGCATTTTAGACAACTCGTGCAAAAGCTTTTTAGAGCTTCGCAGAAAATAGACATTGCTGGCATTAACCGATATATTTGCTACCATGCCTGTGAAAGCTTTGCAAAACAATTTCCAGAATATATTTGCCTTTGCTGCATTTTCTACCTGGCATATGCTGTGTTGCAAAAGGCAGTTGAACTATTTGCTGCATTGAATTCAATATCTGTTTCTAAAGTGTATACTAATGAATTGTAAAGTCTTATTGCATCTTATAATCCTTGCACAGATCAGGCAGTTACATGAACGGATGTTTATTTGAACAGGTACATGCGTAAGGACTGGCTCTCACCTATACAAGGTTGGATGATGAGGGGTCTAAGCAAGCAATGATCCTGTGATACTTCGAATGGCATTTCATTAGCAAAGCGTTGTTTTTAAATGATGCAAAAATAAAACAAGGTGCAATTGCAAGATCCTGGGTGACTTTTATGGTCTCATAGTTTCCTAAAAGTAACTCTGGCACTGCAGTCGTTTAGTTGCCATGGGAATGATGGGTACTTCACAGATTTGCCTAGTTTTCGTGTTTGCAGGCTTCCCATGCACTTGTGGCTGTGTTTATAGCTATGCATTGATTTTAAACCTTTGCTCAACTTTGTCTTGTGGCAAAGCGAATCCAGGCACACGGAGCTAAAAGAACGAACATTAGACACATTCGTGTACTACCCTTCCCTGCCATGCTAGCTGAAGTGCTGTGCGTTGTAGCTGCCACAGACACTAGCATCAAGTTCTCTATGTTTCATTCAGAGCAGCGTCTATACTTTAGAACATCCTCCAGTGTATCTCTATGCATGGTCTGCACTCCTGCTTTATTTCAATTTCATGTGACGGCTATGTGGCACTAGTGGGCCAGGCATGTTTTTTTTTTACTTGCCATCAAGTTTGCATGACTGCTTGTTGGACAAGGGCGGGTTGTAGAAAAACAAAGAGAAAAACACCATGTCGAGGTGCTCGTCCCATATTATAAAGTTGCGCGTGCCCTCACAGCTTCACCGCATTACCACATGCATGCTGCACTGAAGCGCCAAAAAAGAAAAGAAAACACGAGCGCTTTTTTCCTGCAGGACGCACCAAGAAAAATTTGTTTTTTGTTCGAACCTTACTTGCACCGATAGGCAATATTTAATCAGCGGCGTTCTTTTGCCTTAACGATGACGTATTAGCTTGTCCGTGTAATATACAAAGGAGGCGTTGAATATATGAACGGGCGAGGCCGGAAGCTTTACTTTTTTTAAGCCGCACAATGGTGTTTGGAAGGTCTTCGTGTGGCATGGCACGTTCCTATTCATAATGCGTAGCTTAGAAGTCAGTGCTGAGCATCAGCTAAAGCTAATTAACCCTGAAGTGACGACCGCGACGTAGCGGAGTGTGATTTTTCCGAAAGCCCCTTTCTGACCAGCGACGAGGCAAGGCTTGCACAAGTACGTGATCGCGTCGTTTTGTGTTGATTGCATACGACTTAGTAAACATCCAAACTTACATCGTTGATAACGGGCCGGCAAAACGTTGGGCAGAGCGAGGAGCGCAGCGCAGCGGCGATACAAGGCGCGCGCACTGCTTGAAACATGAACCGATTGCGAGATGTCAATCGTAGAGGGTTTTCCTTTTCTTGATCACGTCGTTCCAGTGCCCACTTGCGTCATGAACGAGCCGGCTTTCGGTTGCGAGAGGCGACAGGTGGGCGCACACGATTTCTTCGCGAGTATCCAACTCAACTCGCCGCAGGTCCAAAAGCCGCGAGGGGTTTCCTTTGCGAGCAAGGGGCGGGACCATGACCTACTACACTCCTGACCTGCCCAGAGAGCACCTCTTCCAGCGCCCACGTTCTAGTTCATACCTTCTGCCGCTAGGGCCGTCACCTACGAGCGGCGTGGCGCTAGTCAGCACCTGCTCGCTGACGTCATCTTCACTCTTTGTGGTCAAATTTTGACCAACAAAGCACTCGTAGTGCGTATTTATGATCCAAAATTAGAATTATTCAGAAATAATAATACTAAAAGACATTCAGAATTTTTTTGCAATAAAATGCACGCTACCACGCATAGGCTGCCCTACATCGTGTAAATCTACGGGTTCCCACGTTTGTCAACCAGTGTGCTATAAATACTCAAGCGCTCTGAACACCTTGCTTAACCAGCAATGTATGGGAAGAAATAGTCACATATATGCCGCCAGTTTCACTACAGAATGCAGGCATTCTTATACCAGCGCCTACAAAACAACCGTAAAGAAACAGACGAACAGGTTATAGGTAGCGCCACCAATGGTGAGCGGTTGAACGAGAGCGGGGACACGCGCTCCCATAGGAACCCCGCTATCTGAACAGGTCAGGAGTGTAGTAGGTCATGGGCGGGACCCCCCGCGCGGCTGCTGCAACACTATACGAAAGTGCGGGGAGCGACAGCGCGATGACACAGTTAGGCCGGCGGAAATGCATAGCCTCCAAGAGTGTTGGCCCGCGGTGCATTCTGGGTGGCTTTATCCGCTCGCCTTTGTAAACTCGCGAACGGGGCTAGGCGGCTGTTTTGAAGAAGGTCGGGGCGCCCAGTTAGTAAAGAGCTAGAGCCGAACACGAAGGGGACCTAGTGAGAGGCTACTAGCGAAATTGAACACGTATGTGTGCGGTGTAGGTGGCAGCTTCAAACAGTTGTTGAGGTAGGAGAGTTAACGGAGGCGGCTGGATAGCGGGATTAGGGTTGAAGGTAGGCCTGTCGGGCACTCGGTCCGATGGTCTGGCGGGCGATGGCTACCCGTGCCACACGGGCATAGAAAATGACATTTGGTGGCGAAGGCCTTCAGTTCCCGAATGACATTCGTTTCGCCGGCGCTGCTACACGTCCAAAGCGAATGACATTTGACTTGATGATGTCGATCACAGCACCTTCCAAGTGAGCATTAAGTGAATAGCAATAAAAAAATTAAGAAGCATTTACAAGCTTCATACACATCAGATAGTCATCAAATGTAGAAATAAGCGTATTACGCTGTCCCAAGTTTTAGTTTCTTGACTTGTTTTACAACGTTGCAGCCGACCGTAGCAACCTAAGCCAACACTAGTCAGATCCACAGCGTAAATAGACACTAAAATTGACAAGCGTTTCATTGTCAATACTTTATTTTCTTCGTAAAACGTTCAAAGCATTTTTTAAGACTTTAGTGCAAATAAAAGACGGGAAATTTCATTTTTAGCTCAATATGATTTGTTTTATATACTTTCAGGTAAATCACACTTCGCGAGCTGTGTCGTCGAGAGTAGGCATTTCTCAGTCAACTGAGTTCTGGCGAAGGCAGTTGGGGGGCGACTGGCATTCGAATGGCATTCGGATGAATGCCATTTTGTTCGCCCGTGTGGCACCGCGCGAATGGCAATAAATCTGAAGGCATTCGGGGGTAAATGCCATTTTTTCTGCCCGTGTGGCAAGGGTAAACAGGCTAGAAAAACCACGAGCGAGAGTGAGCTGGTGCAGTGCGAAGAATGCAAGTGCTTGTGCTACTTAGATGAGACAGCATTCACGAGTTTGGCCGACGCGCAGAAGGCGAGCTTCGTGTGCAAGCTGTGCGAGGCACTGAAGGCCGCCGTGCAGCGCATGGAGGCTAGCATCAAGGGGCTTCAGGGGGAGCTTAGGGCGGAACGGGAGCAGAGGATATGACTCCAAAAAGAGCTCGGAGCGTCGTGTGAGCGAGAGGAGGCTACCGCCAGCCTATTAGAGCAAATGAAGGGTGACCTTCAAAAAGAACGGGAAGGGCGGACCGAGCTAGAGCAGCGGGTAAAGGAGCTAATGGCGCTTTGCCCCGGCCCCGAGCGGTGTGAGACGGAAGGTGTGGGTAGCGGAGAAGGCCTCAGGCGGTAAGGAACAGGCAAGAAGGGAAGTCAGGGGGCCGCAGTGTTTGGCCAAAGCACGGAGGCTCCGAGAACATACAGCTCGGTGGTGCAGCAGTCTTCAAGCAGGGCAGAAACACAGGACAGACGACAGAGAGAGAAACAGGTGAAGCAAACAGGGGGCGCCATCACAAACAGGAAGCTAGAGATTGGAGCGTAGAAGGGTCCTAGTGGTGGGGGACTCTAACGTGGCCATGGTTAGGGATGGCGTCTTCAAGACAGTGAAGGAAGATGGGAGAGTCAGGGTGGAGGCACAGTCAGGGAAGAGCATGGTGGATGCACTGGCCAAAGCTCAGGAGGTTGTAGAAAGCAGCATGGGGGGCGAAAACCTAGTCATTATTCATGCTGGGCTCAATGATGTGTTGAAGGGCAAGGATCAGAACCTTCAGAGAAAGTTAGAGGATGGGATGTGTAAGCTCCGAAAAGCCTCTGGGAGTGTGCATGTGACCATATGCACAGTCCCAGAGGTCTGGGGGCAGCCTCGTGGGATTGAAAGGAGGGTAGTGGAGGCCAATTGTGTGATCAAGGGTTTGAGCCGGCAACTCGGATACAGCATAATGGAAGTTAACCAAGACGTGTACGAGCCCGGCACTCGCCCCTTTGCACAGGATGGCATTCACTACAGTGGAGCGACGGGCACGAGGGTCGGTAACAGAATAGGTCACCAAGCCATAGCTTTTTTAGGGGGACCCAGAACCCCGAGGACAAAAGTGTAGCCAAAGATGGACCTAAAGGGGCACAAGTATTCAAGCCACACGAAGTCCGTGGGAGAAGAAATCGACGTAAACACAAGGGCCGAGCTAAGTCAGACGTAGGCTATATTAACATGCAGGGTGGCAGGAATAGGTTAAAGTGGGAAGAGATAGAAGAGCAGTTGAGGCAAGAGGAGCTGATGGTATATGGCGTTGTGGAGACACATCTTCGGGACCTGGAGCAACCACCCTGCAATCCGGACTACGTATGGGAATATTGCAATAGAACAGAAGGCAGCAAAAAGGGGGGGTGGAATTGGTGCATTTATACATAAGAGCATGGGTTGGCAACGATTATAGCAGGGATGCAAGGAACATTTATGGCTAAAAGGGAAAGTGGCAGGGCAAATGACACTCCTTGGTTTCGTGTACTTGTGGACGGGAGCAAAGGCCAGGGACGAAAACCAGGCAATGGTAGAGTGTATATAAAATGACATTCAGGAGTTAGGAGGAGAGTGCGAGATAATTATACTAGGAGATATGAATGCGCACATAAAAGATATAGATGGGTATACTGACTCAACAGGCAAAATGATCATGGATATGTGTCAAAGGCATGATTTGATCATTTGCAACAGTACCGAGAAGTGTGAAGGGCAAATAACATGGGAGGTAGGAAGGCCGCAGTCAACGATAGATTATGCACTGTTGTCACATAGGATGTATGATAAGCTCAGGGCAATGCACATAGATGAAGGTGGCTCCAGAAGTCTGGGTAGTGATCACAAACGTATCAAGCTAAGTTTTGGAAGAGCAGCGAAAGTGGGAAGGAGACAAGATGAGCAACTACAGGAAAATTTTCATTCAGAAAGGCAAATAGAAATTGCTACTAAACAAATTGAGAAAGTAATCACTGAAGATAATAAAACTGTGTGGACGTACACAAATCTAACTAGACTGTTTGGGCTAGAGCTTGCTAAACACGTGACAAGTCACTCCAAAAAAGCAGACACAAGCCCAAGAGTTGGTGGGATGAGAAAGTTAAGAGAGCCATAGCAAACCCCAGGAAGCCTCTAGGGAACATAGACATGCTAACGGGGTGAACCGACAGATGATGTTGAAAGAAAATGGGAAATCTTTCTAAGCTCTAGAAGGGAAGCATCCCTCCTGATCAATGAAAAGATTAGAATAAAGGGTGCTCAGTGGCTGGCAGAAGTACATAAAAGGACAGAAAGGCAGTTGCGAAATTTTGGAACCATCTAAACTCCTTAAGAAATGAAACAAAACCTAGAGCAGAGGTTTATAACTACAGCTCAAGGTGCTAGGCTAAAAGGGAATGAAGCTATTGAATATATACGAACAAGGGTGACAGAAAAATTTCAACAAAGAAGTGCCTTATGCACCACAATAGACAGGGATGGATCAAGTGGCACAATGGCTCCATTTTCACAACGGGAGTGGGAAAGGGCTGAGCAGAGGGTTCCAAGTAGTACATCAACAGGCCCAGATGGCATTCCAATTATGCTGATAAAGACATTGGGTCCGAAGTCTAACAGACTTTGAGAGAGGCAGTGAGCACAATAATAATCGATGGTAAAGTTTCCGATGGATGGAAACTTAGCAGGATGAGCATGATCTACAAAGGAAAGGGGGACAAAGCTGACATAAACAACTACCGTCCTATAACAGTGACATCAGTGGTCTACAGGCTGGCAATGCAGATTATAAAGGAAGACTGCAGGCATAGATAGAGGATGAGGGGGTGCTGGGGGAAACTGCAGAATGGGTTTCGGAAACACAGGAGGTTGGAAGACATTCTGTTCTCACTGACACAGTGCATCGAAATAGCAGAAAAGGAACTCAGGCCACTGTGGCTAGCATTTTTGGTTATCAAGGGAGCGTACAATAGCGTGGTTCAAGAGGACTTGTAAGGAATACTAGACACACTGGGTGTGGAAGATGGAGTCACTAATATTTTGAAGGAAAATCTATAAAAGTAACAAGGTAGTTATAAAGTGGGAGAAAACAGGTATCCCAGCCCACAGAGGTGAAACGGGGACTTAGGCAGGGGTGTCTACTGTCACCCTTGTTATTATGATGTATCTACAAGGATTAGAGGCCAAATTAGAGGGAAGTGGACTGGGCTTCAACCTCTCTTTCGTGAAACAAGGAAAACTCATTGATCAGACACTACCAGCATTAATGTACGCAGATGATATAGTGCTTATGGCCGACAACAAGGAAGATTTGTAGAGAATGATGGACATTTGCAGTAATGAGGGAGATAGGTTAGGTTTCAGATTCAGTAAAGAAAAATGAGCAGTCATGATTTTTAATGATAATAAAGGTTGTGAGCTCAGGATACAGGAAGTCACGCCAGAGATAACAGATAAATACAAATATCTGGGCGTATGGATAAGCAATGGAACCGAGTACCTAAGGGAACACGAAAGGTACGTGAACACTAAAGGTAAAGAAATGCATGAAAAATAGGGCACTGTGGAATTACAATAGGTATGATGTTGTGAGAGGAATATGGAAAGGGGTCATGGTTCCTGGGCTGACGTTCCGCAGTGCGGTCTTGTGCATGAGATCAGAAGTTCAAGCAAGATTAGAAATTAAGCAACGTGGAATAGGTAGGCTTGCTTTAGGAGCTCACCTGAATACACCACATCAGGGAGTACAAGGTGATATGGGATGGACATCATTTGAGGGCAGGGAAGCTAGCAGCAAGATAAAATTTGAGAAGCGATTGAGAGCAATGGGGGAGGAGCGTTGGGCTATGAAGGTTTTCAGCTACTTGTACATGAAGAATGTCGATACAAAATGGAGGAAGCGAACCAGGAAATTGACTGGTAAATACTTAGAAAATAGCAGGTGGTCAAACCTAAGAGAACTATCGGTTAAGAAGAAAGTGAAGGAAACGGAGACTGACATGTGGAGAATCAGCATGATTTAGAAGTCCGCACTAGAGATTTATCGAACTTTTAAGCAGGAAATTGCCAAGAAAAAGATCTATGATAATACTTGGGGTAGTTCTCTACTGTTTGAGGCCAGGACGGGAGTATTGCGAACCAAGACATATCGGGCCAAATACGAAAGAGTAGACACAGTATGTAGTGCGTGTGGAAAGGAAGAAGAAACCGCTGAACACTTGATAATGTTCTGTATAGGGCTTCACCCTAAAGTTCAGGATGATGGCGCAGAGTTTTTCAAAGCACTAGGGTTTAGGGACAGGGAGGGCAAAATAGACTTTAAGCGGGTAGACTTAACTAAAAGGAGGTTATCTGATTGATAGCTAAAGTCAAGGCATGAGTGAAAATTAAACCCTTCACTGCAAAGTACGAATCCTCAACCTCACTATTTAAAGGGGAAAAAAAAGATAAATCTAATGGTTAGTTCACTAAGTAATATGGCTAGGTGGCGTTATCCGCCGCCCGATCTAAACGGTACAGCCACATCCATCCAACCGAAACCGAAATCGCGATTTTAAAAGCATCTATGATTGACTTGTCATTTGCGGGCAGTAAGAGATCTTAGTCTCAAAATTTTTCACCCTAGCTGAGGCTTCGTAACATATGGTCCGTGGAAACCGGCCGTAAATAAATGAATAAATGTAAGATTGTTAGAATATGTGACCTCATGCTGACTGTTGGGCAGTGGGTATTCGGTGCGAAGTTCAGAAGTTTGCTCTTGAACCTTTTTATCCACTCCATTCATCAACTTGTGATGCAAATACAGATAAAAGGCTCTATTGAGATCATTTTCCCTCTCTTGAAAGATTGTGACAATTAAAACATTACAAGCTACCACGCTCAGCAAATAGCTCTAGCTTTTTGTGCCGTATCACAGGGACTAGATTTCAAAGCTTTATTGAGAAAAATGCAACGTAGTAAAAAGAATGAGCCACTGTCCCCATGGTAAGGCCTTTGGCGACCTCTTCCTTTATTCGAACACACTGAATAGATTTTAACGTTGATTGCGCTACTCCTAGTCTTTTACGCATTTGTCAACAAAAAATGCTGCAGTTGAGCGAGCATTAACTTTGTATGTTAAATAAGGTTTGAAGTTTAGAACACGACAGTATCCCTTGGTGCACTCGAAAAAAAAAAAAAGTGAGAGATGCAGACTACTTCAAACAAAATGTTTATAATATTTCATTGATATTTCATCTCCTAAACAAAATGAACCAGTTCTGGTTATGTATTTATTGTCAGAGAGGCTTCTATTCTGAATGTGAAAACATTATGAACACTTTGTTTCAACTGGTCAGCACTACCTTTTCATTCTGTAGTTCAAATAAATTTTAAGCTAATAATTGCACCAGGTGAAAGGTGAAGTAATCTGTTAGAGACAGTCACGACTTCAGTAATAAAGACCGCTTTATTTTTGAACAATAAACACAGTTCACACAATTAGACTGAAACATTTAGAACACCCAGCCTCAAAGGATTCTTACACAATAGAATGGAGCGAACATACATGCTGGGTGTCTGTGCTTGTGCAATTTGGAGAACTTGCAGCATTGGCACCTGCACAAATAAAGGCTATCTTTTCACACACTAAAATTTAGGTAAAAACCTTATTGCGTTCATTCTCATAAATATGAATCGCAAGAACTGTTCATTAGTTTATTGTAGGGTTGAAAGGTAGCAGGGTCTGTGCAGGTTTCAGAAGCCCAAATACAAGAGACTTTCAAGGTGCTACAAAAGGTTTCTTAAGGATATAAAGCACCGTCCCAAGTAAAAATCATTTGGCAATAACCACGCTTCCAAACCAACATGGTTTGGAAACATGGTTATTTACGAATTAAGAATACAAAAGTAGTATTTGGCTCACATACAGCACTTCATTAAAGCTTTGGCTGCATAGAAACGGTGGATATTGTTTGAGCTACAAGATGTGTGATTTCCCCTCGTGAGCTACTTTCATGACAGAGTTTGATATTGAAGAGTAAAGATAACAGAACTGGTTGATGTGAAGTCAAATCACCCAGAGAAAAGTTGTAAGTGGACCAGGTGAAGAGATGAAACTAATAGCCAGAGACAAACAAGGGTAAACACTGGGTGGGAGCCATCACAGGAGCATGGCCTGTGCTCTCAAAGTAACCTGGCAAACATTTACATATAATCAACAGCTGTTCTAGTCCATGTCAGAAATTATATGCCAAAAAATTTAAAATTTTTCTGGGAACAAAAAGAAATGTAGGAAGTGAAGGTCTGTGCAAAACTACTGTGCAATTTCAACTGTTTTAAAAAACTCCAGGCGCTTGTACACACCCTGAGGTAACCACAAGCAGGTTTCAGTCATTGATATATGGTATGGTTAAGATACAGCCACATAAATGCATTTTGTATCAATCTGCAAGGAGACTTATTGTGGTAAAGGTGAATGGTGCTTTTATGCTGCCTATAAGTCAATAAGAGGGCTAGCGCACCGTACAAGCCAAAGTTAGACCAAAGGTCTAGACAGAATAAAGAATATGAAGTTTTTGTGAAGTTTTCCCAGGTATAACTGAGTAAAAAGCTGTGATTTCCTTCTTACTTTACAGAAATCTGTTTTTATTCACTCTAATGATATAGCCCTATAGCATTAGTTGATGAGGATAGACACTACACATACATTGCGCATACATGCATACATGGAGCAATCAACTCTGCGATCAGCAGGGTTCTTACATACCAGATGGCGCTACAAAAGAGGGTGGATGACGTGGGTCATGCACGAATTTTCTGAGCAGCGACACTGGCCACCTCAGCAGATTTCCTAGTCTTTACACTTTAAAAAAAATTGCAACCCAACATTTGCAAAGCACCTGCTTGCCCATCAGTGTTTTACCCTACAAGTGTACGTCTCTCTTCACAAACACCTACCAGAAAAAGAGGTCCTAAACAGGAGTAAAATTCAAACTGGAGTTTATCCCATAAAAAAAAATACGTGCCGTGTTCTCTATGTGCTATCTGAATTCCTGCTCCTACTGCAGAGGAAATCTTACACTCTATTACATTAGCTGGGGCTGCTCAAAGCATCCCCCACACTTGACACACACAGAAATGATCCTGACACACACGTTGGAGCAGAGGGAGGCGCAAGTGTTGAACGGGCGGCTAAGGCCAGTGGGGCCCTTGACTAAGTCTCCCCCCTGCCATAAGTCACTCATACTGCAATCAAGCTTATCTGTTCTGTAGAGTTTTCTCACACATAATAGGGCAAGCCACTTCTCGTCAGGTGGTCAACTCATATTTAGACATGATACTTCTATCTAGTTCCAGGTTGAAGCTTGTGACCATGAGAAGTTAATATATTATTAACTTTTCCTGTCACTTTGACATCTGAGCACTCTTACAGTGGGCTATATGAAAAGTGCATTCAATGTGAATAAAGTGTTTTCTTTTTGACACCCTTTGGCAGTTCAGGTGCCTCCATCTCTCTTATGTCAGACAAGCCTTCTTGGATGCCTTCATCTAGACCGCCCTAAGACTGTACACCAACTTGGAAGCATATACTGGCTTGATAGAATATTTGAAACAAGAAAAAATGAAAAATTGTTAGAATTGACGTATTGTTGGTCACAGTTTCTTTTAGACCACATGGCAGAATGCCGATTTTGCAGTAAATGAGCTGAGAAACCGGTGCATTGTTGAAATTTGCTATACTTTCTTATTGCCTCATCCATACTTTTTTTATTGCCTCATCTATGAATCTTGTTCGCACTACAGAAAAAATTGAAGCATGGAGGGCCAAGGTTATGCCTATTATCTTCCGATAGGGTGCTGTGGTGTACTTAAAAAATAAAAAAAGAGGGGGGAAATTTTTGAGAGCATGGTACAATTGTAACATTCAATGAAACTGCAAGATGCAAAACAAAACTTAGGAGAAAGCTCTATTAAGGCATCTTTATTCTAAGATACAGTAGGCATAATAGCAACACATACAGCTTTTTTAAGCTATAAAAATTTGTCCAGAGTAGTTTCTACTCACTCCTTCCTCTCACCTTGCATAACAACAATATCGCCACACAGGGGCACACAGACTATATCACGTATGCTCTTTCATGGTATTACTCTGAATGTCCTTTAGTCATAAACTAGACTGCTCATGTGAAGAAGTGATAATGAGAACACCCTTTATATAAACAAGAAAAAAAACCTGACTAGTAAATGCAGACCAATAATTTAAAAGTAAAAGGTGCTGATGAAACTTTTCTTTGTTACGTTCAGCTAACATGACCTCGGAAGCTCTGTGAAGATGCCGATCACAGAAGGGTGCATGAGAGTTAAGGGTGTTTGGGAAGCTCTTTGCAGATGCCGATCACAGAAGGGTGTATGAGAGTTAAAGGTGTTTGTTTTACCACAGATGTACACAAAAGAGATGATTATGCACCTTCATAACATAAATGGTGAGACTCAAAGACTTTGGCGATGGTTTTGGTCTTTGAATGTACTCGTGAAATAATAAGAGTTTTGGTGCACTACAGTGTAGAAAGACACAATGGACCGAACATAATAGGTGACAATGAGTGCTGAATTTTCTACAATGTTTATTGGGAAATAGCACGTATATTGATACCGTTCTGAGAAGACTGAGGACCTAGTTTACCCCACACAGGCAAGAGTCGCAATGCAATGCGCACATCATCAGTGAAGTAACTTTGTCAGCCGTCGTAACCTGTGCTCCTTCCCTTGGACCGAAGTTTGCTGCGGCACTCAGGGAGTCAAGGCCAGCACAGCTTTCTTTTCTACGTAAGGTTTCGCATGAAGCCTCTGCCGATGATAGTGTACATTGTCTTTCAAAAGGTGTAAACACTCTTAACAGCTGCAAGAACTTTAAACCTGACCCAACTGTTTGAGCAGCTTCTTTTCTACGCGACCACTCTATCCACATTCTCCTGGCCGATAAGGAAGGTGGTTTTGCGGTTTTACTGAGCAAAAATATTTGAATCAGTTAAGAGAAGCGATTTCTGCAGTTGATTCTCACTCCGATGTTTCATTGAGTAAACAGAAGTCTAATGCAAAAAGACTGTGTGACAAGCTTAACCTTACAAATTTGATTAAGGCAATCTGTAAGAGCAAATACAATTTTTTAATATCTTTCTTAGTGCAAAAATGCGCAAGGTAAACGTACCTTTTTGGACCATTGTCAATTATTCTGAATCAGCGTAATCTCAAGCTTTTAGTAATGAATGACCTTTTTATCGTAACTAAATCTAACCAGGTTTTGGATGTCTTTAACACTTTGACTGACAAGTGCTATCAGGCTTTATCGATTGGCATCAAAGATCTTTTTTATACCCTGCCTCATAACCTAATCCTTGAGTGTGTTGAGCATTCTACTGAGAAACACGGTTTCATTGCTTTCCAAAACTCTGCAGGGATTTCTGCTAGCGGTTTCTTAGAAATTCCAAGCATTTATTAGCAATCTGTGTATAAAATGTTTGAAGGAATTCCACACCTACAGAAGCAAGGCGTATGCACTAGTTCCTGCATTGCTCGGTTCTTAGAGACCCACTTCTTGCTCAATTCAGTTATAAACTCAATGGCTCGATCATCGATAAAAATGTTCTTAGCATATTCCAATATGCATCTCATGGTTGCCTAATTGTTTTAAATCATGACCTGCGTGACTTAGAACTAGAAAGCAAAGTACTATTTGATGTGTTTTCTAATGTGATGAGCCCATTTAGCCTAACCCATGAACTCCCCCCCGTAAATGGCCAAATTAGATGTTTAGATATCCGGTTTCGTTTTGTAGGTGTTAGCATCTGCTGGTGCTATGAACCATGCACAAACATACCACTACTGCCTTTGAAGCCCACCTTATTAAACGAGCTATTGCCACATCGTGCCTCAGACACTCTGGGCAAACCTTGACGCTGTGGGCAAACCTTGCCCACAGCATCAAGCTGAAAGGTTGACTGGTGCTGGCCATCTCGAGCTACTCCTCATTTCAGTTGCAGACAGCCTGCTTAAGAAGGTACGCCACCACCCGCAAAGTTGAGAAGCCATTGCACCACGCAGGCAGAAGGTACTCATGTTAGCAAAGCAAGTTGTCCAAACAAGCTTGCATATGTTGGGCTGTAGCAAGAATAGAGGGAAAATTTATATAGCTGAAGCGTTCTTCAGAGCGAAGGGCTCTTAGGGCTTCATCGACTACCCGCTTACTGGGGCCTAGTCCAAGGCAACCACTAGGCTCTTCAAGGCCTTCTCAGAAAGTTGCGATTCTAACGACCGATGTGGTATTCTGTTGGTCTATATTGTGTTCACTTCACTGGGACATGAAGTACACTCGTACATAATATGTGTAAGTGTTGGCACCACTACGCTCCAGGGGCACTTGTCTCGGTACACAGTGGAGCGTAGCAGTGAGTGTGTCAGTAAATTTGGGTCAATGCGTGATCCCAATCTCTGGGCTTTGAGGATGTCAGCTCGACTGAATAGTAGCTTACAGATTCATCCCATGGCGCTTCGGTCAGTATGTATTCGCATGAGGGCAGCCTCCATGTCGATTTTCTGGTACAGCAGTGTGTACAGAGCACCAAAAGATGACGTGTTCTTCCGTAATATGACACTTTGGGATTTTGGTGGCAAGTCAATGACAAATGCCTCCACATAATTCCAGAAAAATTTAAGTCGTTCCATCAACATAAAGGAAAATACGCACTGTTTTTAATTAGGAATGCTCACCTCCATGCCTGCCAAAAAAAAAAAAAATGCGATGCATTAACAAGTTCGGTTTCACTGCTATACACGTGTGCTGCGGAGAAGCACGAGGTAAAGTAAATTAAAAATTGATCTAACTGGCATTCACACGTTCGGCTTCACAGCCGTGCACGTGCACTGCGGAGAAGCACACAGTAAATACGAATACAAATTTATTAAACTGAAGTTCACAAATTCGGCCTCACTGCCTTTGTACGTGCGCTACGGAGAACAAAGGTGTTCAATATTTTAACGCACTTGAAGCAATGATTTTAGTTTTCTATGGAAGTAAGCGCAGTACAGTTCCACAAAAGCGTGCGTATATGTATATTTCAATCTAATCATTCGGATCCATTACAATTACACCAGCGTTATTCTCCAATGCTAAATGGCCGACGCGAAACACCGTTTAATTTCGCCATTCTCGCATATCAGCGTGATTAGAGGATGACTCATAGCAAGTTACACAATTTTTCAGGATGCTACAACAGGTGCCAAAGAACTCAGCAATTTAATGCTTATCTACATTAGAAGCCTCTGGGAAAGTGTTCTCGAATCCCGGCAGCATAGCTCTTTATTATGTCACGCTGTCTGATATGAAAGGTATTTCTGGCCATTACATATTGGATAGCGATCAACCTCCCAGAGGACAACTAAACAATTGACTGCTTACCTTTTGTGGCAAGGCAGTGCACTGCAGCTCGCTACGTCTGTCGATCGAGCAGGTAGAACAGTCACCCCGGTGTTGACGAAATGGCTACGGGCAGTGATTTGCATGCTACGTTGTCTACTAGAGAGCTATACGATTCGCGGAGACAAAGCACGGTGTAAGAAAAACTTCGCTCGAGCAAGGCCAGAGAATAGCAGGGCGTGAGCTTGAGACAGCAATAGCCAGCGCGTACCACACCACATGGGAATGCTCCGCCCCACAGGGCGTTCCTCCCATTCCCAATCCCACCCCTTCCTCTTGGGAGTCTGCACTAAATATATAGGGACCTTAGTCTGCGCTGCTCAGCTTACGCCGGCAGGAACAGCAGCAGCTGGTCCAGTGGGCTCTCAGGGTCGCGCAAGGCAATGGAGCCCTGGACTAAGGGCCCCACCCAAAGAAGGCTCGGTGTGCATTTGTTATTAATAAATGTTTATTCTCTATCTCTTTCTACGAATCTAGGGACAAATGCACGAAATATAGTCTTTCTCGGTTGTACCTAAACGGCATGACGCAAACGTCCCCAGATTTTTTGCGCATGTGCAAAACGAGGGCTACTCGGGCTACTCTTTAGTAAGCAACATTGTGCACCAACTTTTTGCTTGCAACATTGTGGGCATTGCCTAGGTTTGAAGTGCCATCGAACGCGCTACAGCAATAATGGCCGGTTCGGGTAGTCATAATGCGCTCTCCGTTCAGCAAGAGGACCTGCTAGTGGCTAGAGTTGGACCACACTTCGTTGGGCTATTTTACAACGCTCTTGAAAACCAGCGATGCCTGATGAGAAACTTTTTTGCTGACAACGCGAAGCTGGTGTGGAATGGCAACACATGCTACACCAAGAAAGATATCGGCAAGTTTTATGATTCACTACCGGCTTGCCGTATAGACGTAATATGTCCGACGGAGAAGCCTTTTTGCACCAAGGCCAGAGAGCTTTAGGCCTCGTTGTTGGTGGCCTAATAAAGTTTTTAGATGATGGCTGGGTGCAGTTCAAGGAAGTCTTTCTACTGACGGCTGAAAACAATGGTTGGAAGGTGGCTGAGGACACGTTTTGTCTTCAAGGCCCCGTACCGCAGCGTGACTGAGCAGACTTTGCGTGTTGTTCACTGTCTTGTGTGTTGACCACTTTTGTTTTTCTGTTGGGTGTACGAATGTATGCATCTATATTTATTTTTATGTTCCTCTAAAACATTAAATGACATGTTCTTGGCGTTAGATATCACGACTTTGTTCCATCTTGAAATGTCAAATAAGCCAGGAAAAGCTGCTCCTAGGCAAATTTATAGTGCTGAATCAGCTGTGTTTGATAAATTACAAAAATGTCGAATATTATATTAGTAGCGCATTGCGCATTTTAGTTTTGCATGAAATTATAATACCGGCATCTTTCGAGTAATTCAGCTTACGGACTATAGCTTTTAAAATTTTATGTATCCGAGAGAATTGATCACTATAAAGATAATGTTTTTCGCTGCATGATGTGATGCCACTTACATCGGTGAGACGCGTGACGACACTGGCTCGGGAGGAAGACTGGGGCCCAAGAAAATTTGTAGGATCACGGTTTACCCATCGTAATCTGCATGCAATATAGTAACTGGTCCCCTGCCTGTTTATGGTAACATATAAGATGCATTCTATTATCGGAGGTCATTTGTGTACTGACGATGTCATCTGCATATGTGGCAAAACGTCTATATTTCATTTCAGGAGTTAGGTTGAGGATGTTGTAGGTAGCCGGCTGATCTAGCCTTGCATAATTTGCAGGCAATTGCCCCGCCCGGTTTTCTCTTTGCTAGTTGTAACTAATATCCTTTGTTTTTTAACTGAGCACGAGCAGGCTTTTCAAATAAAAATCGTGCATAGCGCGACGTAACCCTGCATAATTGGCGGCCTTTGTGCTATATTCCACTTGCAGTATTGTGCCGGTACTCTATCTCACTGCACTATACCCCAAACATAATTGTCATTTCAGGAGTGAATCTCCTTAAGGCGTGGGTCTCTACATCCTCCGATGTTGTACGTAGCCACCAGTGGCACATACCCGCTCTAGAGTGGGTATGTGCCACAGGGGATGCGAGATGGTAGATGGCGGTACTTGGAGTGTTCTTCTCTTCCGTAACAATATAGATGGACGCACGGATGGACGCATGGATGGACGGACAGACAGACCAGCAGACGGGTGGACGGACGTGCGGAGCGGGTATGTGCCACAGGGGATGCGAGATGGTGGTCCTTGGAGTGTTCACAAGATTGACGCACGAACGGATGGACAGACGGATGAACGGACTCACGGACGGACGCACAGACGGATGCATGGGTGGACGCACGGATGCTCGCGCGGACGGACGGGCTGATGGACCTTCTTGTCTCTGTGTCGTCGTTTTGTTCTCGCGCTATAAGTATCGTCGTGCCATACCAACTAGCCCAAGCTGCCACACTTCTAAGTGGGGCTTCAATGTGGAGGACCAATTGGACCACACAGTTATAATCGGTCATTCCAATAGGTCCACCAGTTTCCGATTGGTCGCCCAATTGGAATGCTTGTCAGTACAATTGATTGCACACATCGCAATTGGTAAACTATTAGAACAGCGAATTCCAATTGGCCTCCCAATCGGAATGCTTGTTGGTCCAATTTAATGTGCACACACGAACTGTAAAATACTTTCCATTTGGAGTAGACCTTTCATTGAAAACATTCTGGTTGTAAAGAGCTCATGTTGTAAGTGTTCAACTGGTTGGCTTGGTATAAATCAGTAAATTTCAACTGGCTGACAAGCCGAAGACCAGTTCTTTTCAACGGCAGTGTTTCGGTTCACCCGGTGACACGAACCTTTTCAAGGCAAAAACGCTCGATAGCTGCTTAAAACCGGCTTGACTTGGCTTAAAGTGTATGAATAGATGGCGTTAGAATCGTGTTAGAAAACGTTTTTCAGGCGATTTAGGCATTCTTTGTTCTGTGGTTCATGTAGAGTTTCTCACTAGCTTGTGACACAGTCTGTGGCGGGTTCATCGTATTCTAGTCGTGATGTTGTTTTGGTCCGACGTTGGTGTTGGTATTGGATTGGACTGTAATCTGTTTGAAATGGCGAGAACCGCCTCTACCCGTGGCTTCCTCCGTGGCCCGTGGGGCGTGGTCGCTTTCTGTTGTTAGAAAGTGATTCATACGCAAGTCGCTGCCGCTTTTGTTAATTCCTGTGATGTTGCCGTGTTCAGGAGCTTCTCATCCGTGCTCTTATCGAATAGTTAACAGCATTCGCCCGAAGTGTTTGCCACCAAATCTACAAGCAATGATAACGAGCATAAAATAAAGGCCGTGTGGAATGCGATTTGTGAATGTTGGTCTGACCAACGCCTCCTCTAGAAAGATGCCTGAGGAATGGCTCGCGCTCCCAGCGGAGTTGGCCTGCCTTCAGTTTTAAACAAGCTCCGCGCGGTGGCGCTTGCGACTGACACTATTATCATGGCTGCGGGCGGTACCAGCTAAGTGTTCTTTATATGCGGCCCATAGGGGCGCGCCAGTTGAGAGTTGTTGGAGACCTGCGACTGTGCACCACTATTTCGGAGGCTATGCAAATTGTTGCGTTGTTGCACCGTCCGCCACAGGTGACGCTAGCGACCGAGAACAATTTCAAAATGAAAGAGAGAAAGGGTGTGGCAGCTGTTTTTTTTTCTCATGCGGCAGGCATCTTCCTAGAGGAGGCGTTGGTCTGACGCATGTACTACGCAGATGTATGGTAGGTGCATGCGTACGTGTTGCTTGAGGACCGATCAAACAGCTGGTGTCACTTGGGAGGAAGTATATACTTGTGCCAACGCTTTCGTTAAAGCTTGTTCTTGTGCAAGTGTGCGAGATAGATACGAAATGCACAAGTTGGAATTAGAGAACTTTCTTGTCTGAGTGGCTTTATTAAGCGGTCGCAGATGATGGCAATTTGTTTGCTTAGCAGTGTGTGTTCAGATTGCGGTAACCAACAGTGAAGGTAGTTGTGTGTGGGTGGAAAAATTAGTTTTCTTTGTTGCGGTGCCTTCCAAACAAATCCGTTGTTTCTTCTCTTCATTGCATCGCTCTCTTGATGTGGCATTAAATTTTGCTCTGTGCTCTTCGTGACACTTCCTCTCGCTCTAGAATGCTCTAGTAAGAGTTGATGCGAAAAGTCAGCTGAAGTGTTTGAAGTTCCTTGCAGCTATATACAGCAACATTTCTTTGTCTGTGTGATCAGTTGGACGCACGTTATTTGGCGTGCCTTTAATAACACAAAATGTTTCTTTTTTTTTGTTTGTTTACTGAACGGTCCGAAAAAAATCGGGGACATCTGTCCCGACTGGGACAGCGCGGGCAAAGTCTTGGACAGTCCAGCAAAATTCGGAATGGCTGGTAACACTAGTTTAAGCAAGTGTATAAAAATAAAAAAAAAAGGAATGAAATAGAAATTTCATTGCTGGGAGCATTGTCGAACTTAAATTGCTGACCCCTAGAGGTCTTTTGAAAATTTAACATTGCCGCAATACAGCAGTGTCATGGGGTGAAGAGATTGCAGTGTATTGCAGTAAAGCATACATAACGCGCGTGTGTGTGTGTAAAATGGAAGCGTAGCACTGCTATTAGGCCCAATGCGATGCGCCGTGCTTTGTCTCATTACTGGTCATGCGACAGACGGCATCAGCACCAACTTCAACCTTTGTAAAGAGTCCTTATGTTTCCCCATAATTATTTTTTTTTTAATTGTGGCAAGTGATTCACACTTCAGTAAACTTGTGGTATATCGCATGAATAATTTAAAATTATTGCATGGCCCCCAATAAAGAAGTGAAAAATACCTGTGACAGACTCCTTCGTACTCCAGATTTTGTGCCATCAGATATGTTCTCTAAAATGAAAACGATCATTATTATTGAAAGACATACTCAGGCTAGGTATTGGAGATGATTGTGCATATTTCGAGAATTTACTTTTAAAAGCTTATGGTTCACTTTATCGGGTTTTGTTTAGTTATCAAGAAAAATAGCTCCCCAAGGATGGTCTAAAATTAAACACACAGTTTGTCATGGGGCAAGTTGAGCTTAGCAAGAAAATGATTTATGAAAACCATTCTGTTGCATAACTAAATGCAAGATTGTTTCAGGAAACATGTTGACCTGAGATGATGGCACGTGTTCAAGCATCTTACAAAGGCTGCTTGTTGTTATAATGTGGCTGTAATTGGACAAATGCCTGTAATCAGGTGTGGAGATACATTGCATCGCTGATCATCAAGTTTTTAAAGAATGGGTTTTAAGGGGATGCTAAAAAATTTTTTTTGAAGGGGTGAGCATTACAGAGCATTACTTTATTAAAGTCTCCAATTTTATTAGGTTGGCACTGAGGCTTGCAGGTATGTTAAATGAGCATGGTCATTTGAGTAACACCTCAGAGGTCAATAATTATAGGGTGGACAGCAAGGTATGCATGAAACAGAATTATGCAAAGTGCAGAAATAGACATAATGAAGTTGTCGAGAAGACTTTGTTAACAGTACATTTACAGGCTTCATGCAGAATTTGCTTTCCAGCAGAGTGAATTTACTTCTGCTGATGCTTTCGATGGCATCATTGCAGTTCATAAGCACTAGTTTTATGCACTGCACGTGATGATCTTGTTTTTTCAAGGTTCATGTACTGATTAAAAAGTATAGGATCAAGAAACTTACATGCTTTCTTAAGGCTTAATCAGGCTCACAATAGAGGTAAGTGGTGACATTTTAGTGAGTTATATGTGGGAGGTCTGTGTACATAACATCGTAGTAATCTTGCAATGCTGTAGCTTTATTTGTGTAACGAGTGAAGCTTCTTTTCCTGTTAAAAATTTCTGCCATGCAAACAAGTTTCAACAGCAGGATTGGCCCTTGGGTAAAGCAAGTGGTAAGAGTGAGCTTATTCACAAGCCCTTCAAGAGTACCCACCGAAGGGATTAGTAAATATAGGGCAAAAATTCCAGTGCACCAAGAAGGACAAGGGAGGACGGTGCAGGTTAACATTTCAGGAAGGTATCTTCTGGACATCATCCTTCTCTAGCCACGAGCTTGTACGGCCAATGTTTAGCAGACTCCTACTAACATAAACTAGGTATAAATGTTTTTTCTCTATTGCAAGATGACACACCATATACCTTTTGAGTCTCCTCACCACAAGCCCTTACATTAGCCTAAAAATTTTTTTTTCTACGGTGCCCTTTTTTTGTCCTAAACAGTTGTCTCAAGCAACAATATGCACATTGTGACAGTCTAGCTGGTGACCACAGAGATGGCTCCAGCCATCACCATGTATACTCCACTCAAAACGTAAGACACTGCAAAATCATAATCAGGTGTGCGTGCATACGACCTTGAACGTGTAAGCAGTGACCACTTCTCTTGTGTTCTCTGCACTGGCGCATGCTTGTCGCACACCTGTTCAAGATTGTGACAGTGAAATTAGTTCTAGCAATACTGTCTCAGAGGTAAGACTGTGCACACCCTTAGGAACACCATGGTGGAGCGAGCAGAGGTTCATATCAAATGTAGTAATAAACTGGCAACACCATGGTAATATAGGCACACTTGCATTAATTTATTACATTAATTTATTGAGGCCCATATTGCATAGCTAAGCCTAGTTGTGATCTCTTTTCGTTATTGTCTACATAGTTTTCCCATTGGTCACAGCACAGGAAGAAAAATTTCTTTGTGGGAGCACCATATTTTAAGCTTGCATGACTCCAATGAAGCACTGTGCGAACAAATATATTGAAAATGTCAATACTTCGGGTCCTATAAATGGTGAACTGATTATCACATTCAGCCTGTGATCCTGCAGGAGCTTTAGCATATACTCTAAGGTAATTTTGCATCAACAATGCCACATACAATAGTTTAACAATGGTTGTTAATGGGCAAGATGATGCATAGCATCAGGGAAGTAATTAAGCTAAGGGGGAAAATTCTAGATGGCTAAGCACCACAGGAAAAATGAAAAACAACAGGGAAAGAGCGTCAGTTGCAGCTGAACTACAGAAAATATTTACACTGCACCACACATTCGCATCATCTAGAATTTCCCCTAATAATGTTATACCAACCTGCTCAGCTACAAGTACTTCTAAGGTAATAAAGTGCAGAATGACACTTGCATAAGACAGGAAACACAGGACGTGAGTTAACTGCCATTTATCTTTATTTGTGGCTTTGGTAGAAAATTTATAAGGAAACAGACACATGTGCTGAGTGACAGTATGCAATTTCACATTCATCAAAAACGTCACACAACATTGCCTGTTCGAGAAACTTTCCTGATTTTCAAAGTTTGAACAAATGTGTCACTAATAAATACCCCACTTCTTTTCCAGCTTGAACTGATTCCAACAGTTCACATCTATCAGGACTGCTGCCTGTAGTCTTTGTCTGGTATTTAATCTGAACTGACATGCCCTAATACTTGCGCACAATCAGCCAGATTTGTCTATCTATCCTTAACAGCCTGTAAGTCCACGTGTAACAACACCTGCTCCACCCTTCCAGTGGTCATAGTCCATAGGGGCCATTATATCATTCAGTTAGCTGCCCAACTATACTTTCATTCATTCACTTCATATTTCTTGAAAACAGAGATATGTGAACTCTATAACTGCTTTGCAAAAAACAAATGAAGTACAAGTATAATACTTGCTATGATGGCTTAACTAAAAAAATTATTTCATGATGATGGCCCAGAATCTTTCTCTAGAGAACATGTAAAGCCCATATAGATAAGTACGTGTCCCAGGGAAATTCTGAAACTGCTAAATTCGAAGGGTGTGCAAAATATTCTACGATTTCACATACCTAATTGAATACTGTTCTATTTGATTCAGTCGCCATTATTCGTAGAACTAAATATTTTTACTAGTTTAATAATATTTAAAATGATAAGTGGACTGAAATAAATAGAAAATGTGTAAAAGTATCATAAATTTCATCCCTGGCAGGTTATACGCATTAAACATGACAGCTTATCTAGTGCAGCTGGCTGCTTCGCTCTAGGAAAGTGATTTTGCTACCTATACAATTGTCACTTACCCTTTTTCAACACTTCTGTAGATTTTATTGACTTGATGGTTTCGCCAGATACTCAATTCCTACTTTTAAAATTGCTAGGAGTCCTTATCAAAACTGCAAAGGGAAATACATCCAGTATTTGATGTACTTGTTTTTATATTGCAATGGAAATAATACATCAACTGGGAAACAGCAATGAAACATTTTGTATTAAAATTTATTTTAAATTCATTTCGCTGCACATGTGTACCAAACAGTGGCCGACAACCATTGGGTGTATTTGCACCACGCTCTGCCATAATGAAGCACATGCATGAAACCTGAGAGACACGAGCTCATGCATGCAGGTGCAATTATTATGTAGTCGTCCCTTGAAAATTCCTTGGTAATTTTGAATACTTGGCTGGGCAGATGTCTGTTAAATTATTCTCGAATGTCCAGGCTGACTACAAAATGAGCAATGCTAATAATGTTCTTGGCTTGTGCCACAAATTTTTTACCACTCATTCTCTAAAAATATTTCCTAACGCTGTTGTACAACCAAACAAGAATATGTACATGCTCTTTAGCATACTGTTATTCACAAACTAAATGGCAGATCATTAAAACTCAAGATAATTAAACATTCATATCCCATAATTACGATAAAACTGCAGGTGAATTACAACAACAATCAATCTTGCACTGATGTCATTATGTTTTCATTATGAATTTACTAATTTGCATGCTTGCTTCTTTTTCACAAGTTATGCATACCATTATACAATACACCACAACTAACTCATTTATCAACTTCAGTATTTTATCACTTTCAATCAATCATCATATTGCAAAGTTTTGAAACAAGTCACTTTTAAGACCCACAAGTTTTTTTGTGCCCTTACGGTGCATCGAAGGCCCTGAAGTGTCAAACAGGCCAAAAGGCATTGGTAAGGCTTGTTCATAGGCATTGGACAAATCTGTTTACAAAACGTGTTAAAGGCACACGCGTGCACATGTTTTGGTTTGGTTGTACGTTAAAATTAAGAAAGGAAGGAGTGGTGCAACATTTATGGCACAATCCAAGCATGTGGTTAGCATTGCTAACTTTATAGTTAGTACAGGAGTTTCAGATTAATTCCACCCTACTTTCAATTAGCAATATATCTATACCATGTGGTACAAATAGTTTCTGTTAGTAATTTCACAAATGACAACAGCATTATCAACAAATAATGATGGAATTTAGATGATAGCAAGGAAGGGCATTGGCAGTTAAAATGAGAAATAAGCTGGGCTTAGCTGAGCACAAAGTGAGTTCAATTTCATGCGAAGCATTCAAAGTACTAAACTTTGTTAGTGCCAAGGTCCAGATGACTTAATTTTAAAGTAAATGTTTATGACTGACCTTGTCAAATGTGTTAGAAAATTCTAAAACAATTCAGTCCATGAATAACTGCATCAAGAGAATGGCACAATTTATGAGTAAATAAGTGAAGTCAAACTTTGAAGCATATTTTAAAATCTATACTGCATAGTGATGTATGAAATGTAGGGCGATGTAGATGTACTGAACTGCTTAATAAGCTTTGTTAGAATATAATGATAGTAGTGGTATTACAACATATATGCAAGTTAAAATGAGGAAAAATAATGATAAATTTTTTAAATCCCAGAAGAAAAAAAGAAATTAAAAAAATCACAGTATATTCATGAAGTGATTGATGATGAGTGGGGTGAAGCGTCCGTCCGTGCATGCGTCTATGCGTCCGATCGTGTTTGAGAATGCAGATGGCGCATGGGTAACACCGATGAGACGCGTGCCAAGGAAGCCGAGCGCAAGCATGTTTAACGTGCCCGCCACTCTGCTTCGTTCATGCCCCACCAACTATCCACTACGTATGGTGACTGTAAAGGAGACTGAAAGATCTACTCGTTCTATGCTTATCCAGGCACAGCCCCCCCATGCAATCAATCAGAGAGTAGGGGTACAGTGTCATCTAGTTATCTTTACCCAACTGCAGTTTCTATGTAATTCTTAAGAAAGTGCTGTCTATTATACTCTTCGGCAAATACTGCCTTTTTTTCTTTGTCCTCTCTTCTCTCGGTTACACGTGACGCTTGTACCATATCTAAGGACACAGTGAAAGATGAGGCATCCGTACCAAAAGGACTTATTTGGTTTGCATTCTTTTATGATTTGGGTGAAGTATGAATATTTATAGGTATTTGATTTGGAAGTGTATTTATTAAGTGTTTGTGAGTGCTTGTAATGTGTTAACTTAAAACGACAAAAAAAATTACTTTTGCCATGTCGATGTTTTTGTCACTATGAATTAATTGAAACAAAATCTTTAGTCTTGCTTATTTTGCCCTACCTTGTAATGTTAATAGATCAGCTTTCGTTTGCAACTCAGTAGGAGAATTCGTTAGATTGCATTTGTTATAAATATACCTCACTGCCTTCCTGTGCACCCCCTTTTAATTCTCGCAATTAGTTACTTTGTATGCAGAAACCAAACAATACTATTATAATCATGTTAAAAATATATTCATTTATTATTATTATTACCATTGCATCGATAACATTGCACTTGATTTGCAGTTTACTCATTAAATCTGTGTTCCACTGTTACACTGTTCAAGGCAGTATTTATAATGTCCTTACAGAGACCTACATATTTTAACTGCATTTAATGGACTCAGATATATCAGCCAGTCTTGTGGCACACCCTACAGGACAAGAATATTTTCATCATTTCAGGACATCCTGAGGATGTTTTGGATTTTTGAAGGAGGTACGTATTAGGGAATGACTGATACACGGCTACCTGTTTTTCATGCAACCTTACCTTATCTCCAAAAGATCAGGTGATGGCAGTATGAGGAAAATCAATTAGACCTTTTCAGAGTAGCTTTATACATTTCTGTAAATTGCAGTGCCATGTCCTCCTCTGGCAGAGAGGTGCAAGGCAATAGGAGGTAAGAGAGTGCCAGCCCCTTTAAACTTCGATGCAGCACACAGCAATATTTGGTTGTGCGTAAGTCCTGTGCTTTCCACAAACTGTTTTTAGTTGTTTGCACTGCTTGAAATACCCTGTGCCTTTTTGAAATGAAACTTGTACTGGCATACAATGAACTGTAAATGTTGTCAGCATTAGATGTAAAAAAAAAAAGGCAGAAAGCCCTTATCACTTATTTGCCTTGCACTACAGGTATTCTGGGATGAAGAGAATGGCCATAAGAAAGATAATAATAATAATAATAATAATAATAATGATAATGATAATTCACACCAACTGGTTTCATTATAATAAATGATTCCATTTCCAGGCCAGCTGGTTTCATTTTCAGTCTCGAGCGGTTCATGCTGGGACCAACTAGAACAGGTTGCTAACCTGTTGGCTTGTACTTAATCCCAGCTGTATACAGCCATGGTTTCAGTTAAAGTGAACTGAAACCGTGGAGTATTTTCACCTGGAAAGGAAAGAATGTAGAAATTGATGTATCCAAAGGCAGAAAAGAAAACAAAGAGAAAAGATAAAACAGAGCAAGAAAAAAAAGGCGAGCTCTCAAAGAGAAATAGAAAAGAGAGAAAGAAGGAGGCACACGCACACCGAACTTCTCTCGCCCCCCTTTTTGAGGGCTTCTCGTTTTTTCCCTATGCGTCACTTTTTTACCACTACCTGGCTAAATTTTCGCTCCTATACACAGATCGACTGAATTGATGGCGCACTCAGATTTAGCGTACATACTCGTCACATCCTGTCTCAAAATTCTCATGCCTTTCGTGCCAGAAAACAGCTAAGCGATGCAAATCACTATCGTGCAGCTGAGGAGCTGTATCATGCACAGATCATAATGTCAGCCTGATCGCACGAAGTAACGGTGATAACTTAGTAGTACACCATGCATAACACAAGCCTTCAGTGGGCCCTTAAGTTATGTCGTGTTAACTGCAGAAGTGCAAGTTGTGCTTTGCAGCATTTTCTTCAATTATGAGCCATACATTACAGCTGTGTTTTGTATGAATATAAAAGAGAGTACTACTTGAAATGTTAAGTAGACTGACTATACGATTAAAAATATGTTAATCGGCATTCCTAAGAGTTATATTTTCTTGTAAAAAACTGACACATACCTATGTCAAGATTGGTGCCAAAAGGACGTCTTGCCCAAGGATATTTCTGAAAAATTCAGCATATTCCACATAGCTTAGGAATCGACCTTAAGCGAAGCATGCGGAGGCATGCATAGCGTGACCATGTTGTAATTTTTTTATAGCGTCATGTCATAAAATTACGCCAAATATACGTCCAAATGTTCCACACACAGACATATATTGAAGAGTTCCAAGTGTTTATATAACCAGTTGTTTGCACTTGTGCAATAATGCAAACATGAACTTGAGCGTTAGGAACACCAGAAGCAATAAGCTGGTATGAAGTGCTAGTGCTAGTGAGAATGGTAGCCCTGGACGCTGCTGCATAAATCAAATTCAGCGCATGGCACCTAGCAACAATTGACGTTAACCCGACGTCACGGCTGCATCATAGGAGTACATATGTAATGTTTATAAAGCTGGATTGCCACCACTGCAACCACTATTAACGTTTCATGACCATATTAAGGTATTAAGCTATTTGAAAAGTAGGTCAGAGATCTGGCGTGGCTTTGTTGTAGAATATGCTTGATTGCCGGGCAGAATGCTTGGGTTCGATTCCTGCTTGGACTGCGACATTTATTCCTTACGTTCGTCAGGTCAGCCCTGCCGATGTAAGGCTTTTTAGATGCGAAGCATCTCTGATTTACGTGTGTAATGCCGTACGTACGTCCGTGCGAACGCACCGCGGCCCGTTTCACTCGCCGCAGGTATTGAAGCAGTGCCAAGTAGGTCAAGTCGCAGCTGCACGTTAACGTCTCACCCGCAGCAGCTGCCGGCTCCTCCACCCTCTTATAACACACATCTCTCCCGCTTCACCCTCTCCACCACCCGCAACGCTCCACCGCACGTCCAGTGGAAACACTCAGCTCGTTATCTGTGATGAAACTCACACGAAACCCAACCTTCCTCCCATGTTTTTGCGTTTCAAACAAACGTTTACTCGTGTAAACGTTACACCGAATTCGCTTCAAGCCGTGAAGCCAGCACTCGTGTCGACGCCCGTTTGAACTGGGTCAACCACGTGCGCACCACTGCTGCTTCGCATCTCAGCAGTGTTCACTTCGGGAAATGGTTCATAATTTCTCAATGCTCACGCGTCAAATTTTCTGTGTTCTCGTCATTCCTGTGTAGATGCAAAAAATTAAGTGTCAATTACTTGTGGCACATACCCGCCTGCGAGTATGTGTCACTGTTCAGCAGGAAGTGTTTGACGACATGCGTGACAGGATTGTGACCATATTCATGTCTTAACTAGCGCGTCGTACTTGTCAAACTATGGAACCCTCCTATACTAATTTTGGTTCACGCCAAGTGATCACGAGAGCACCCAAACGTGAGCGGCTAGATAGATAGATAGATAGATAGACAGATAGATAGATAGACAGACAGAAAGATAGATGGATAAAAAAGCATAAATTTCACAAAATTGTCATTTTTGTCTGTATTCAGATGCAATTTGCACCCTGTGGTGGTCAAATTGAAAGTCACCTTAATATTTAAATCAAAAGCAAATCAGCACTTCTTTTCAAATGGCAAAGCTCATCATTAAATTTTTTGTTTTAAGGAAGAAAATAATTTTGAAACTTTCCTATTGACGGCAATGTGGAATTTCAAAGCGGCAGCTGTTGTATGACCAGATTGGAAGATGGGCTCCAATGGGAAAGTTCAAAAATTACTTTCTTCCCTGAAACAAAAAATGTAATGATGAAATTTGCATATAAATGTAACTGCTTATTTGCTTTTGATTTAGGTATAAAGGTGACTTAATTATAGTACCAGAAGGTGCAAATCGAGTTTCAGTATGAACAAAAAGGACGACTTGCAGAATTTGTGATTTGTTCTCGTAAAGTTTAGATGCTTGAGAGGTCTGAAAATATTTTTTCCTAAAAATATACCCTTTGTCGAGAAAGTATTCACTACTCAGGTATTCATACGAACTGTATTATTGCAATAAAAAAAACTGCAAACTTAAGACATTTTGGCTAAATTCTTGTAAGCATACGCGCCAGTAACATTGCACTAATAATACTGAGCTTCAAACACCTTACACAAGCACCTTTGCTTAACATGTAGACCAATGTTGGTATAGAAAGAAGGAGCGGTACTTTTAAAATAAGCTTTTCCACAAACAACACCCACACGACATTTTCAGGAAACTCAGAAGGCAGCCACATGACCAAACATTTTTTTCTCTCAAAAACATTTTAGCAGTTCACTGTTTTCAACACAGTGAATCAGCACGATTATTTTTTTTTGAATACATTTGAGATGGTCGCCAAAATGGCTGGGACGTTTGGCATAGAACGACCCAGACAGACAGACAATGAACATTATGTGATCCTGAGGAGCTTTCGCGGGAACCCCTATCGGGGACCCGCAGAAGCCGCTGGCCGCGTCCAAGTCGGGGCTGGGACACCGTGATGTTCCGCCCTTTCTTGGGCCCTCTGGATTGCCTGGATTTGTGCCTGGAGCGATGGGCTCCGGAGTGCCTCTTCCCAGTTGGCTTCGCTGGATAGAGGACCGTTAGGTAACGCGGGGCATTGCCAAAGCATGTGCGCTAAGGAACAATAAATTTCATTACATTCCAGACAACTTGAGTTAACGTCTGTGGAGATACGACTGAGAAGGCCCCTCGAGAGGAACGAGCCCGTTAGGAGCATTCCAAGTGTACTTGACTGAGGCCTGTCTAACTTCGGGTGAGGAAGAGGATAGGTCCTTCTACTTAGCCGATAGTGAGATGTGATTTCATTAAACGTAAGGAGTGGATCGTTATGCTGGATTTCATCCTGACCCCATAAGGCCTCCATGCCGCCGCGGTGCGTTAGATCTCACGCACGGTCATGGGCAAGCTCGTTGAGGTAAGGTACGTGTTGATGAACGTCCGCACCCATATGGGCGGAAAACCAAGAGATTAAGTGAGTGCCAGGGTCTGTTCACCAATTGCAATTCTTTGATTGTTTTGGCACTAGGTGTACTATCTGGTAGAGGCAAAAGGTGTATTAATGCTGATGTGCTGAAGAGAAAGTCAAGCTAGCCCAAGAACAGAGAAGGGACTGCTATTTATTTGGAGAAAGCGTGTAAGAATGGGTTACAAGAAATTCCTGTTGTGGGATGCTGTGTGACACATTACAAGAAACTAAAACTGGAGAGTCCACATAGCCCCAAAATTAGATGATGAGAATCAGACAGATGAATCAACTTTCAATGAGCCCAACTATATTGGTGATGCACACGGGCACCAGACGAGGTAGTTCACTGGTTACAGGACCCATATGTTCTCAGCAGATCCTAGCCCTTGTTCGTCAGTGCAAGCCGAGCTGGTAGGAGGGGGCTGGATATCAAGGTCTCTCACGTGAAAGAGGTTGGGCATTGAGGGTGTTAGGGGAAAGGGAAGGAAGGGGGTCTTGAGTTCCGAGCAATCTGCCAAGATAAGTGGCAGGAAGCCTTTTTCTCTTTTGCAAAACGGACTGAGCGTGGCATGTTTCGCAGGGCACATGCGGTTCATTTCATTGATTTAACCTCAGGGCACATAAAGGCCTTACAGAGGGGGTAGGGTTAAAACAAAAAAGGCAATAAACACAACATAGCAATACAACATAATAATGAAAATACATGCTCAAACTAAGTTAGAATAGGCTGGAGACGTAATCCGTTAGTGCAGCCTTGAATGATGACGCATCCTCCATGCAGGCGATAGAACGCGGAAGGGGGTTCTACTCAGTGCTTGTTTTCGCTAAAAAGAAGAATGAAAAAAATTAGTCCAGTAAAAAGGAACGAAAACCTTGAATGAAAAAGGAATGAAGATGCAATGATACGTATGAAGATGCCGAGATTATTTCCTGTTTAAGTGAACATTTATGGTAGCTGATCTTTTGAAAAAGAAATACACGAGACATTTTTCTTCGAAGTTTCAAATTTTTTAGTCCAAGGTCTCATTTGGTCAGTGAAATGCTAGCTGAGTGGGAATGATTTGAGTGTGTGAAATGCGCTGAATGTTTCTGAGCTGATTCATTTATAGTTGTTAATACCTTTTGACCAGATCCCAAAGATGAGCAGCATATTCCAGCTAGGGTCTAATTAATGTTTTGTAGAGTTGTAATTTTAAATGACATGAAGCATTGGAAAAACTTCTACAAATGTACCAGAAAGACAGGCGTACCAGCCGGTGGGGGAGCAAGGGGGACACGAGCCCCCCCTCCCATTAAGAAAACTTGGGGGGCTGAGCCACCCCCTTTTCGACAGTGGTCACTCTTGGCGGCACGCTGGTGAAACGAACAAGTAAGGTGTAGTTATTTATCACAACAGTAGCATTTACTCAATTGTGTTTCTATAGGAGAATGAAATTGTTACGAGGATATGTTGCAACATAGTGTAATTTTGCCAACAATTCAACATTTCCACTTTGATGATATTACGTGAAAATTTATATATATATATATATATATATATATATATATATATATATAGTCACACCAGTCACAGCAGCACCGCTAGAGCCAGGTTCACGTGCGGCTGGTCCCTGGTTGCATCAGGATCTGATAGTGTTTCGCACATTCGGTGGCAAACCTGGTGAGGACGTGGACGCCTGGCTCACACACTACAAACGGGTGAGCAAATACTACCAGTGGGACGCGGCGACCTAGCTGACCAATGTAGTATTTTTCTTAATAGGCACCGGGCCCCGTCATAAGAACGGCACGTCAACGCTTCAACTAGGGACTACTTTGGAGCTTTCGGTGGACAAATGGATTTCTTCCGAGAGGTCATACGTTCAGTCATCCGCGAAGTACTCCAGAAGCTGTCAGTGCCCTCACAGCCCACTATCTCCCCATTGTCCAGCGTAGTCCGAGATGAAGTCCAGCATGCCTTAAAAGAACCTCCTTTTATGCGGGATTATCAACCACCCAGTGACTTCCCCCGCACGTCGTATGTTTAAGCTTTGCGGCAACCTGTTACACCCGCAATCCCGCATTCCACCGTGGCCCCAGCCATGCTGCAGACGGTCCAAGTGGTGCCATATTACAGCGCACCTCGCCTGGTTTCGCGGAAATCAGACACCTGGCGTGCGCCAGATCGACGTCCTCTCTGCTTCCACTGTGGCGAAGCTGGGCATCTGTACCGACACTGTTCTTACCGGCAACTTGGACTACGCGGATTTTCGACCAACTCACCGCCACCCAGGTTCGGTCAGCGGCCCCCTGAAATTGAAGAGTATGTGGCTCAGCAGCGCGGAACTTCATCGTTCTTGCACCAGTCATGCTCCCTGTCATTGCGGCGATCTTCTCTTAATCGCCGTACTTATTCGAGCGTGGCGCAAAGTCGGTCACCCAGTCCACGCCGGGAAAACTAACCACAGCAACCTTCAGGGGCGAGGCTGCTCATACTGGACAAGCTCAAGGCCTACTACCGACGCTTCCGCAAACTGACGATTCCCCGACGAAGACACCAGCTGGTTCCGCAAAGATTTAATTTTACATTCCAGTGCTGCTCGACGGTCGCAAAGTTGGTGCTTTAGTTGACAAGGGTGCGGATTTTTCTATAAGTGAAAAAAAGGCTGCTCTCCTAAAAAAAGTGACGATTCCTTGGAACCTCAGGCCAATTCGTACTGCTGGCGGGCACATCGTCATGCCACTAGGCGTTTGCACAGCACGAATACAGATTCGTGGTTCTACCTTCGTTGTCAGCTTGAGCGTTCTCCGTCAGTGTTCTTGAGACCTGATCATTGGCATGGACTTCCTGAGGGAGCACGGTGCTATCATCGACATTCGACAACGCCTCGTCACGTTCTCGACAAAAAGCGCCACACCAGAGTATAATCCCAGCCACGATCGAGTATGTCTGCGGGTAATTGACGATGCTGTGACGATACCACCGCGCTCAAGTGTTATGATTCAAGTGGCGTGTAACAAATCAGCACACGGTGAAATGGTGGCGGAGAGAAATCGATCCCTACTCTTTTCCCAAGGTGTCTGCGTAGCATGAAGCCTAGTAGACCTACAGGCTGGCCACTGCGAGGTACTTGTTACGAACTTCAGCTACGAGCGCCGACACCTTTTCCCTGGTACTGTCATCGCCTATGCCTACCTAGTAACCAATGTGACTGAATGTTTTGCTTCCGAGGCGACCGATAATGCCGAAGCACCTCTCCGGGGCGTCGATATAAATCCAACGCTTTCTGACGAAAATAAACGAAATAGTAACGACCTGTTGATAGAATTCCACGCCTGTTTGGCACGTTCATGGAGAATCCGTCAAACATCGATTACCAAACACCATATTATCACCTACGGCGACGCGCACCCTATACGGCAACAACCTTACCGCGTTTCACCAACCAAACGACGCGCGATTCAAAAGCAAGTGAAGGAAATGCTTCAAGACGGTGTAATACAGCCAGCAAGCAGCTCTTGGTCCTCGCGAGTGGTCCTTGTAAAAAAGAAGGATGGTACACTTCGCTTTTGTGTCGATTATAGGAAGCTGAATAACGTCACAAAGACGTGTACCCGTTGCCTCGAGTGGCCGATTCTCTTGACAGGCTGAGGCGAGCGAAGTACTTTTCCTCAATCGACCTCGAAAGTGGTTATTGGCAAATTGAAGTCGATGAACGTGACCGCGAAAAAATGGCTTTTGTAACTCCTGACGGCCTGTATGAATTCCAAGTGCTCCCATTCGGCCTCTGTTCCGCTCCGGCCACATTACAATGAATGATGGATACCGTTCTCGCTGACCTCAAGTGGAAAAGTTGCCTCGTCTGTCTAGATGATGTCGTTGTCTTTTCAAAAACGTTTGACGAGCACCTTCGTCGCCTTCGGAGTGTTTTTGAAGCCATACGATTTGCTGACCTTACCCTCAAGCCTGAGAAGTGCCATTTCGACTACAATGAACTGAAGTTCTTGGGCCACGTTGTGAGCGCTGCAGCCGTTCGGCCCGATCCCGAGAAGACTGCCGCTGTGGCCGCTTTTCCAGCTCTGACAGACAAAAAATGTCTTCAGCGATTTCTAGGGCTCTGCGCATACTATCACTGCTTTATTGAAAACTTCTCTAAGGTTGCGGAGCCTCTCATCAGACTTACGCGTAGCACACCCCATTTTAATGGACTGACGAACAAGCGACTGCCTTTGCGGAACTGCAACACCGATTGTCTTCCACTTCTGTACTCGGTCATTTCGATGAGGACGCTGACACAGAGGTGCGCACTGACGCAAGCAACATTGGTCTCGGAGCGTACACCGTTTGACCAAGTTGAGATGGATCTTCTTGGACCGTTTCCTTTGTTTCACTCAGGAAACAAGTGGATCATCGTCGCAACTGATTACTTTACGCGTTACGCTGAAACGAAGCCATTGCCACGCGGTACAGCATCTGAAGTCGCCCAGTTTTTCATGCACCACATGGTGCTTCGTCACGGTGCCCCGTCATTCGTCATCACTGACCGAGAAACAGCGTTTACGGCAAAACTGTTGGACGATACCTTCACGCTCAGTTACACGAACCAGCACAAGACAACCGCATACCACCCCCAGAGTAACGGCTTAACAGAAAGGCTGAACAAAACGCTGGTGGACATAATTTCTATGTATGTGGATGTGCAGCATAAAACGTGGGACGAAATCCTGCCATACGTAATGTTTGCGTACAACAGGAAATGACAAGGTTCGCACCATTCCGCCTCGTTTACGGTCGAGACGTGCAAACCATGCTAGACGCTACGATTTCTTGTGACATCGACCAGCAAGAGCTACTAACTCCTGATGTCGACGATTACATTCAGCGTGCAGAGGAAGCACGTCAATTAGCTCGCGTGCACATAAGATCGCAGCAATGTGAAGACGCCCGAAGGTACAATATCCACCTTCAACAAATCTCTTATCAACCTGGCGACCAAGTGTGGGTTTGGACTCCTGTTAGACGGCGAGGTCCGAGCGAAAAACTCCTGAGCAAGTACTTCAGACCCTACAAAGTATTATGGCGGTTGAACGAGGTCAACTACGAAGGGACTCCAGACGAAGGCTCGGGAACGACCCAACGCCACTCACCACGAACAGAGATTGTGCATGTCGTCTGCCTAAAACCTTATATTACGCGGTGATACTCATCTTATTGTGCCAGGGCAGCAAACATTTTTTTTTTACATTGTACGTTGGGTCTTGAACGAACTGTGAACTCTGTTAATGTTTTTTTTTCTTATGACCAACCTCAGACAATTTTTTTTGCGCCTGCATATGCCCTGTGCACTATAGGTACGGTTTCTCTCTCTCTCTTTATTTTTCCTTATCGGCCCTGCCGTCCCCTTGTTTATGAGCATCGGGTCGATGCTCTAATGGGAGGGGGAATAATGCCACCTAGAGTTGTGAGCCGGCAAGCCCTAGCGAGCCGAAAAGGGCAAAGAGAACGAAGAAGAAGTGTGGTTAGCGCCTCGTTTCAAGATACACGCTGGTGTCTTTCTGCCCCGCTGTTCCCATCGTCTCTACGACTCTTGGTGCGTGACAATATTGTTCCACTGACGCCCTTATTTCGGCCGCCGTGGTGGAATAGTGGCTACAGTACTCAGCTGCCAACCCGAAGGCCGATCTCGGCCGTGGCATTTTGATGAAAGCGAAATGGTAGAGGCCCGTCTATACTGTGCGATGTAAGCAAACGTGCACTACATGGTAAAATTTCCTGAGCGCTCCACTACGGCATCACATAGAATAATATTGTGGTTTTGTGATTTAAAACCCCAGGTATTATTATTATCATCATCACTGACATTTCTAGTGGACAGCTGGGTTCTGTTGCCCAGAGCTACCCTCTGTGATCACGTCAGGTGGCACAGCTGCTGTGCCACTTGTCAGGTAATCATAGAGGAAAGTGCTTCAGGATGGGCAGAGCCTACGCGCCATGACGTCGCTACAAGCGTCTCCTTATGTCGACAGCGCCTACCTATGTTTACAAACATGTAATAGGCCTATACTGTTCAGCGGATAACACTTGTCGGCTTGCTTACGAGGAGAGCACGGCGCGCGTGATTTTTTTTTTTTTCAGGTTGCTCAATGAGGAATTTCCAGGAGCAAGCTGTCGTTTCAATAAATGTGATCATAGCCGTCAATGCGGTGAATAAATATTTTCTTCCTAGCTTAAAACAAAAAAAATGTGACGACAAAACGTGTCATTTAACAACTATTTATTTGCTTTCTTTTGAGGCATAGAGCTGATTTTTAATTGAAGCAACCCGTGTCAATGTCCACCGAAATGAAGACTTTTTCAAATGGGCAATTCTTCTAGAAATATTTCAGTAGTCTAGAAATGACAGACCCATTGAAATCGTCCATTACAAAAAACACGTGCGCACGGTAGCCTGGCGTAAGAATTTTAACCACCGTGATTTTAACGCACCCCTCACCTTATACTTGGCACGACAGAACGCGTGCACCATTTCAGAGTATACCATTTATGTTCATGCACTACATGCGGAGTGATACGCGGCTTCAGTTTTCGGCCAGCGATTGCATCACTTTCGGCGAGGAAGCGGAGGATGAAGTGCCGCTGACCCAGACCCCTGGTTTGCTGTCCGAAATCGCCTTCCAGGGAGGGTGACGCCAAGCACGGACCCAGCAGCAACGCCGCCGTCTATCGCGATCAGCGATGCAACAATTGAGCGACGGTCGGGCTATGTCAGCCCTTGGAAGGCGTCTGCATATCGCGTGAACCTCGAAGGCTATTTACTGGTAAGGATATGACCGCCCCATAAATACTGTTTTCCTATGCAGAAATGAGCTTTTTGAAGAGATAAACAGTGATAAAGTGGAAGAGCTATGGGCAAAACAGGAACTTTACAAAGGGAACATGTGACGGAATGTAATGATATTTCTCTTCAGTGAGCACACTTCTTCTCCAATGATATTTCTCTCCAATGAGCACAGTGCACCACTGATTCTAGAGGTTGTCCGCCTGCGTTATTGCAGCTGGTACCAGCCATCCAATCTGGTATTGTCATAGCTCGCAGGGGGCAGCTATCTTTTAATAGTGTGCTTTGTCTGTGGTAAAACAGATGACCACACATTGCGCTTGGCTATTCTTATCGCGTGCTGCAGCATGCGGCACGGTGTTCGCTCACCCGTGACGTACAACCAAATCGTAGCTCTTACACTGGCCGCGTCGACAGATAAATGGGGTCAAGAATAATTGCGTACGCTTCCTCTAAACGTCAGTGCGAGAAAAATAACCTGGCCTATAAGAAAGGAACGTCTGAGCGAACGGAATTGTTACAATATACCGACCATGGTCCTGATTACATATGTCGATTAGGCAACTCTATACACTCTTGATGTCTAAATACACATATTCTACGGGAACACAACCAACAGACAATTGAGCAAAGGGGAAAAAAAACAGGGGACATCATTTGTTCTTTTTCAGACCTGCGTTTCTGCCCTAAATTTAAAGCAATTAAAGGTAATAAAAAATCGCCCCACAACCTACGAATTCTGCGACCACTGATCTACCTTTTGAGCTATATAAGACGGAGCGCGCTCCCTCTTCCACTTGGTCGCCTCCTTCTGAAAAAAATTAGAGGGACGCCAAGTCTGCCCCATAGCTTTGTGCATGTCTGCCACAATGCACTCTGTTAGAGCTGCCACGTCATTGTTTTAAAGGGCTGGGTTAGTTTGGACCGTGCAAGATTTTGACGAAAATGGCGGCCAAGGACCCCTTAATTATGTTGTGTTCCAAGAAATCTTTATTCCGGGTCTTTATTCCCAAAAGGCCGAGGAGCATAAGCAGGAAGTTGTGAGAAGTGATTATAAGAGAGAAAAGAAAAGTAAGCCCCGTAACTGTCTGCATCAGGGTGCTACACCTCAATAGTAGCTTACAAGGGATGGGGTGAGGAGGGATTAAAAGGATAGGATTAAAGGTATATATATAGAGAGAGAGATGCGCTGGGACAGCGAGCGAGGACATATGAGGGATAGGAGAGACAGGAAAGGTGGAAACCCGGTCACAGGAGTCCGAGGACGGGGCACCACTTGCGAAAGCTCTTGTCGGCGTCAGGAGATGGCGTAGGGCCAGCCCAGTCGGCCAGAGCTACGCTGATGTTGGAGATCACGAGGGCACAACCGGTCGGCACGGAAAGAAACCACATTATTGCATGCATTGCAAGCTTTCGAACTCGACCAAAGGAAGGGGGTGGAGCGCTACAATCAAACTTGCCCCTCCTCACCCTTCCTAACGAAGAATACTTCGCACACCTATGTTCGCACGTTTCCTGAAACTCGTGCTTAGCGTAATGTCATTCTATGGTCACCGCTGTCACGCAATACATAGCTTTTACCGATATACGTGTGATTAAACAATGCCGTTTGGGGTATCGCAGGCTCAGCCTATGCTTCGCTCAAAGTCTGCCATCGTGATGCCGCTGGTAATCGCTGGCCTCGTCGCCTTCACCTTTGTCCCGAGAGAAGCGCAGATTGCCACGAAAGAAGCTCCAAACGCCGGCGGGGACCTGGACATTGACAAGATCGGTAACGGCGCAAACATCACTGCAGCGTTGTTCGAGGACAGCGCTACAGATATGGCAAACAGCAGCCTGGAGGAGTAGAGTACGACTTTGGTGGATGGCTCTCCAAACTCCTCCTTCAACAGCCAATCTTCCGTGCTTGACCGAGAAGCACACTTGAAAGAATGGCAAGTTGAACGACAGAGTACCCTCGCCGAAACGGCGCACGGTGTGGAATTGAAGAGCACGAAAAGCCTCCTCGAAATTCCGTTCTGGCCCGGACATAAGCTCAGCCCATCAAACCCGCAAAGCGAGGCATTGAAGACGCAATCCATCGTAAATACGCCCGAGAAGTCTTCCAAATAAACGAACCGCGGCTGTAGCCTCAGGTTTAACGCCCACCCAACCCTAGCGTGATATGTGTCGTAGAGCTACTCTATATGCTACCTCATGATAGCATATAGAGTAACTCTAATTTGTCGGTGTATGCAGCTTTCCTCAACGGATGTCCTATAGTGAGGGCGACATTAGATCGCGTGCTAGTCGCGTTCGTGCGTTCACTTGCTTGCGGATACAGTGTTAAAACTGGGGATTAGCTTGACCACTTACAAAGGTTCCAAGTGAAACATATTTCCAGAACTATTGTTGCTTATTTCACCATCATGGGCTCGGGAGGAATGAATGTCGAAGTGTTTTAAATATTGGTGGTCACTTTTTCGATGACCCCACAAAAGAGTGCCACGGTTGACCGGTGTGCCTTCCCCGCGAAATTTAAATGTGCAATGCGAAACTTTCAGCATTACATCAAATTTATTTGCAAATTTAAACAATACAACACGTTTGGGTGCATTATGCAATATCTAAAGCTGTTTCTACGTCCTCTATACTTGCTATTTGATATGGCAGAACAGTATTTGGGACTGTCTATATACTTATTATGATGGTAAAATTGAGGCATCAAAATCACTTCGCTGTTCATAATGAGCGCATACACCCGTCTAACTCATACTCATTTGAAGTTACGCAATGAAACACTTGTGGCGAGCGGTCGAATGACTGCGCGGAAGGCGCAGTGCAGTCACAGCAAAAGCAGGAAGAGCGGTCTTTCCAGGGCTTTTCTGAACACTCCTTTGGCAACTACCCCAAGCACACTTGGATAGTACCTACTAAGCCATAAATCATTTTTGTGTAGTAGGAAGGCATCCCCTACAAGCCATTATTCGTCAATCTTCGAAGAAGCCTGATACTTGCTACACAATTTTGAGACATTATGTGCCTTTTGCTGACGCTGTGGCGGACGATTAATAATTATGTCCAAGGCTTTTGAAGTGGGTTGGAGCATTCAATGACCTACCCATTACGAAAAACGCTCCCTTATAATGCGATTACCAACATGAAGCTCGTGAATTGAGTTTGTAGTGGAGTTCGAAGCGTCGGCGTAGCTCAGCGCTGCCATGAAGACTGCCCGGGTTTCAATTCTCACCTCGATAATTTTTATTATTTAGTTTGTTCTTGTCTTTTTTTCTTACTACGACCACTGGCGGCGGAAAACTATATTTATACGGCGCTGGAATAGGCCTTTGTTTTGATCTGATAACAGCTTTCGCTATAAAACTAGTCCTAGCTTTCAATAGTGGCGCAAGGGTAAAGGCACAGAGGAGCTGTTCGGTATTGGCTATATGCCAAGCTTTATGAAGTAATACATACCAAGTGATACCAAGTTACGGCTCATTTCAGCGGTCTCGCTTGGCAGAGCACCCCCGATTCTCAGTAAGCGGTTCCCTAATCGGCAGGGCGAACCTTCTCTCCATTTTCTTTATTTCTGTCTCTTCCTTTCACTTGCTCCACTACGCTGAGCGTTGTTATCGTTTGAAGAGGCCTTGTAACACTTCTTGAGCCGATGGTCAAGAAACGCTGCCGATCGAAGCACCCGAAAACACCCGAGCCGAACATTAATTACCCTGGAATTTATAATTAAAGGGGCTGTCTACCGCTCTTAAAAAATCCAATTGTGGCGAAAATGAGAAGATCGTTCATCATATCGGCAGAAACGAATATGCTTTTTTTTCGCAAAAATAATTATGATTTAAGCTTGATGTTGGAAGTTGACAAGAATGACCGCTATAGCGTCACACAACAGCGACGTGGCTGTCAACTGGCAGGACAAGAAGCTCTCGAAGGAAGACTCGTTTAGCTGAAGAACAAACTTGAAAATGAATTTTATGCACTTGAGGCAGTTTTATGTTGCGCCAGAGAGTAAATTTTGCTTTATTTTTCTCACACGACACGCCCAGTGGCCCTGCCAACTGCGCGTTCCCCTGTCTGCATGCCTGCTGCGCCACTGATAAAAGACAAAAAAATACTCTTTGGCGAATACGAGCGAGAAACTTGAGGGAATTTTCGAATCATGCTCGCGAGTCCAACATAATCTAGTAGCGTTCTGTGAAAGGCGCACAGTGTTCACCGCGGTAGCCATGTTCTACATTGAAGATTTTGTCATCGAGTTCAGCTTCACCAAAGCATACATGCTGGCTCTGATATCATATATGCAACGCACAACACCAAAACGTCATTGAAAGACACCAAGGACCTTCTATTCTTTGCATGTCTTATGTTCGTTTTAGTAGCATATTTGGCATACGTGGAACCACTAAAGTTCGTTTCACAGCGCCGGTGTACCAGTGCTGCTGGAGCAGACTAACTTTTCCGCTCGACTGCGGACGTTTTCCAAGCTCACTGAACAAAGCTGGGAAAACCATGGTAATGAAAATTCGGCAGATCCCGTGTACCTTGACAATCGACGTTATGCGAAGCATGCGGAGGAAAGATGACCGTGCTATAATTTTTGTATTGGGTGACACGCTATAACGCTAAATTGATGTACAAATGTTCCACGCATAGACATATGCTCATAGTCGTTGCTTTGTTGCTCCTTCCGGTGGAAGAAATGCTGTGCCTCTTCTGGAACATTGTCGTGCAGAAGCGCTGTTAAGCAGCGTGAGCAGTATACTGCTTACGCAGGTTACCGGCGCTTCTGCACAAGGAGTACCACCGCAACCATGCCAGTTTTACGCCCTGAAATGGCATGAGCTTGCACTCATGCCATTTCTGCGCAGTCCCATCTAACTTCCATTCAACGGCCATGCATAATCTACCCAGCCTATTATTAGCCGAACATTCAGCGTCTATGTTATACCATGTGCACACCTTCTTGAGACGCTGCAAAACACTGGGCAAGAACGAGATAGGGGCAAGCAGCTTCGTCTGTCCGTCCGTCCGTCCGCCCGCCCGCCCGCCTGCCCGCCCGCCCGCCCACTCACCCACCCACCTACCTACCTACCTATCTATCTATCTATCTACCTACCTATCCTACCTACCTATCTATCTATCTATCTATCTATCTAGCCCCTTCGTGCTCATGTGTTTGCCCCCTTGGACAGAAATTGGTATGGTAGGGTAAGACAGACTGACGAAATGACTCTCGCAGGCCATGACATGAATAATGTCACAATCCCGTCACATATATCGTCGAACACTTCTATATATAAATATATATATATATATATTGTAGAGTATTTCGGGGCAGAGGCAGCAGCATCAAGCGTGCAGCAGAGGCTCGAGCTCATGAACTGCGGCTGGTGCATCGCCTTACTAGCAACAACCTTTCCGCTTAATAAATCTCCTGTATACTTGGTGAAGGTAATAACTCTCCCTTATAATATATATATATATATATATATATATTGTCATGCAGTTTATTTACGTACAGACCTACTGGAAGGCCGAGGAACGCCAGAAGAGCGAGGAACGCCAACAGGCCAAAAATACAAAACAAACGCAAGCTCGGGTCGCGCGTGTGGACCAACGCTGTGGCTTGCCGTTTCATGCTGCTTCGTCGTCGTTCGCATAGTTCCCTACATTGGCTCCCGGTGAATAGCGTAGCCAACCTGGCGACTTAAGGCGTAGTCACTATAGCGGGGTCGTAATACGGCTTCAGGCGACTCACATGCACAATTTCTCGGCCACGACGGCGTAAGTCATGAGACTTTGTCAAAGGCTCAATCTCGTAATTGACTGGTGACGTACGGGCGAGAATGCGGTAGGGCTCGTGGTATCGTGCCAGTAATTTCTACGAAAGGCCATGAGTGCTCGGTGGAATCCAGAGCCAAACGAGAGCACCAGTCGTGAAAGTAGAGAGATGTCGGTCGGTGTCATGCCGTAGCTTCTGGTGGCCTTGGTCCTCAGTTGTCAGTGAACGGGCCAATCGTCTGCAATCTTCTGCGTACCTGGCAACATCAGAAATTGCAGTGTACTCAGAGGAGTCGGGTGTGTATGGGAGGATAGTGTCCAGCGTGCACGACGGTTCACGTCCGTACAACAGAAAGAAAGGGGAGAACCCTGTTGTCGCGTCCGAAGCGGTGTTATACGCATACGTGACGAATAGAAGGACAGTGTCCCAATTGGTCTGGTCTAAAGCTGTGTACATCGTCAACATATCACCGAGAGTGCGATTAAATCGTTCTGTGAGGCCATTCGTCTGCGGGTGATATGCTGTCATCATGCGATAAACCATGTTGCACTGAGCGAGCAACGCTTGAATGGCGTCAGACAAGAAAACACGCCCCCGGTCGCTCAAAAGTTCGCGGGGAGCACCATGGCGAAGAACAAAGTTGCGCAAGATGAAAAACGCAACTTCCCTCGCGGTTGCTGCGGGTAGTGCTGCCGTCTCCGCGTAACGCGTGAGGTGGTCCACGCCAACAATTATCCACCTTTTTCCAGAAGACGACGTGGGAAGTGGTCCGTACAAGTCGATATCGACGCGGTCAAACGGACGCGCTGGACAAGGCAGAGGCTGAAGTGTACCGGCAGGGTGTTGAGGTGGGACTTTATGTTGCTGGCATGTAGTACAAGCACGTACGTACCGCTGACGTAGACGGTTGTACGTTTTGAGAGCGCCAGCGTGAGCGCTTTGCGGGTCGTTGTGGAAAGCAGTACAGATTTCCGAGCGCATGTGGTTGGGTATCACTAACAGCCACCTCCGACCTTCAGACGTGTAATTCCGCCGATAGAGTAGGTCGTCTCGAATAGCGAAATGTGTGGCTTGACGGCGGATAGCTCTCGAGACCAAATTAGCTAGTGGATCAGTCAGAAAGGCGAGCAGTTAGAAAATCCATACATCTTTGCGTTGTTCCGATGCCATGTCTGTGAAGTCGATTGGTGTTATGACAGCTGAAGAAGGTGACGAGGAGGTTGGGTCGGCCGGTAGCGGCGAGCGGGATAGCGCATCAGCGTCGGAGTGCTTGCGGCCGGATCGGTATACAACACGTATGTCGTATTCTTGTAAGCGAAGCGCCCAACGACCAAGGCGCCCCGACGGGTCTTTGAGCGATGATAGCCAGCATAGAGCGTGGTGGTCCGTGACGACTTAGAAAGGGCGGCCATAAAGGTATGGGCGGAACTTCGTCAAAGCCCAGACAATTGCGAGGCACTCTTTCTCCGTGACGGAATAATTACACTCGGCTTTCTTGAGGGTTCGACTCGCGTAAGCGACCACTTATTCTTGGTACCCTGGTTTTTGTTGAGTCAATACAGAACCAAGACCGACACCACAGGCGTCGGTGTGGACCTCCGTAGGAGCATCGGGGTCAAAATGACGTGGTATTGGAGGTGATAATAATAACCGCCGAAGCGCGGTGAAGGATTCATCGCACTCTTTTGACCAAGCAGACATGCCTTTGGAAGTTGTCAACATGTTGGTAAGAGGCGCGATGATGGAAGAGAAGTTGCGCACAAATCGACGAAAGTATGAGCACAGGCCGATAAAACTTCGAAGCGTCTTAATAGAATTGAGCTTCGAATAATCCGCCACGGCGCGGAGTTTTGCCGGATCCGGGAGAACACCCTCTTTGCAGACGACGTGACCCAGTATAGTGAGCTGACGTGCGGCAAAATGGCACTTCTTGATGTTAAGTTGAAGGCCAGCAGAGGTGAGACACGTGAGAATAGCACGAAGACGAACAAGGTGAGTCGAAAAGTCGCGAGAAAAAACGACGATGTCGTCTAGGTAGCAAAGGCACGTGTTCCACTTGTAGCCGCGAAGGATGGTGTCCATCATCCGTTCGAAGGTAGCTGGGGCATTGCAGAGTCCAAACGGCATGACGTTAAACTCATACAGCCCATCAGGTGTTACAAATGCAGTCTTCGATCGGTCAGGATCAGCCATTAGAACTTGCCAATATCCTGAGCGTAAATCTAAAGAGGAGAAATATTCTGTTTCTTGCAAGCAATCGAGAGCATCGTCGATACGTGGCAACAAGCACGCATCCTTCCGAGTTATCTTATTGAGCCGCCGGTAGTCGACACAGAATCGGATAGACCCATCCTTTTTGTGCACCAGTACAACAGGGGACGACCAAGGGCTCTGCGATGGCTGGATGACACCACGCTTGAGCATATCGTCGACTTGTTCGTTGATAATACGGCGCTCTTCCGCTGAAACTCGATATGGTCGTTGGCGTAAGGGAGCATGAGTACCGGTGTCAATGTGGTGCGTGATGTTTGCTGTGCGACCCAAAGATGGTTGAGCGCAATCGAAGGCAGAACGGAACTCTCGAACAAGGGACAAGAGTTCCCTTCTTTGTGTCGGTGATAGCTCAGCGGCAACAGAGGGCTGGAATGAGTTTGGCGCGGGCAGTGTGGCCACAGGTGGCGTCATAGCATTGAGCTGGAGGTGAGGTGGGTGTTCGGCGAACTCTAGAGGGCGCAAGAGGTCAACGTCTTGTATGTTACCCAAACATTTTCCGCGAAGTAAGGTAACTGGCGACGATAGCGAGTTCGCGACGAGCATGCCGGTAGCACCGGATTCCATGGTGAGTACGGCAAAGGGCAGGTGTAGCCTAAGTTTGTAAGCTTGAGAAAGAGAATCCACCAAACTCTTAAAGAGGCTGGCAGCGGTGTAAGGGCAACTTCTGCACGTGAGCAATCTATGATGGCCCGATGACGCGAAAGAAAGTCCCATCCAAGAATGACTTCGTGGGAGCATGATGCCAGCCCAAAAAATTCAATGGCATAAAGTTCACCTTGGATAATGACACGTGCACTGCACACAGCTGTAGGTTCTATGCACTGCGAGTTGGCCGGGTGGAGCATCAGGCCCGAAAGAGGCGTCGTCACCTTTTTCAACTTGCGGCATAAGGTCTCACAGATTATAGAAACGGCGGCCCCTGTGTCGATAAGCGCTTGTGCGGCGGTCCCCTCAACATTGACGTCAATAACGTTTTGCGGCCAGAAAGATGGAGGCCTTAAGCAGTTCGAATTGTATGCAGCTGTTGCCTCCGGAGCTGCAGCGATCAGTTTCCCTCTTCCGTAGCAGGTTGGCGACGCATAGGTGACAGGGAGCGTCGTCGGGGCGATGGTGACCGATGGTTTGCGTAGGGTCGAGAATCGTCAGTGGTGTACCTTGATGGCGTCCTAGACGACGACGCCATTGGCCGGCCCCCGGTGTCGACTGGAGGGGGAGCTCGGCGACAGTGGCGGGCGACATGTCCAGCGATACCGCAGGTGAAACAGATGGGCCTATTATATAGCGTCCTCCAAGCGTCTGAGCGACGGTAAAATAGAGCTGACGATCTCACGTAGGGATATGGCGCAGCAATTGGGGTTGTAGGCACGACATAGGGTGGTGTGGCAGGTTGAGCATATGGCATACGCTGTTGCGTCAGCTGAGCAGCGACGGCGGCGTACGTGAGAGGCGTAGTGACTGGTGGTTGCTGATGCATCGGCGGAAGGGCCTCAGCGACTTGGGTCCGAATGACGTGTTGGAGGTCTGGTGCCAAAGCCTGCGTCGGTTCATGTGTCAGTGGCAGCAGTGACAGCTGGCGCGCTACCTCTTCGCGGACGAAGTCCTTGATTGTCGAAAGCCGCGGCTGCTAATCAGTAGGATGGGCAGCTAGGTGCAAGCTTGCGAGCGTGTCTGGCGTCGTGAGGGCTTGACGAGCAATTGCGCGCTGCCTACGCAATTCATCGAAGCTTTGACAGAGGGAAACGAGGACAGCAATTGTGGGGGGATTTCTCGCGAGCAACATCTGAAAGGCGCCGTCATCAATGCCTTTCAATATGTGCCTGATTTTTTCTTCCCCAGGCATGGTAGAGTGGATGCGGTTGCATAGATGCAACACATCTTCAATGTAGCCCATGTAGGTCTCGCCTGGTTGCTGCGCACGGTGACGTAAACGGTGCTCGGCTTGAAGTTTGCGTGCCGCAGGTCGTCCAAAGACGTCCGTAATAGCAGTCTTGAATGCAGACCACGTAGTAATGTCAGCTGCGTGGTTATTAAACCACAGTTGCGTGGTGTCTGCAAGGTAGAATGTGACGTAGCCCAGCTTACTTGGGTCGTCCCACTTGTTACTTGTGCCGACTTTGTCGTACCTCGCCAACCAATCTTCGACGTCCGACTCAGTGGAGCCCGTGAAGATAGGAGGGTCTCGTTGAGGATACACGGCGCCGCAAGTGACATGGACGGTCGAAGGTCCCACCTGGAGAGACGTCTCGGTGGCCATGTTCGTGTCACGTAGAGGGGGAAGCTTACGGGAGCGAAGTTCCAGGTTTGTACGGGAGTCCACACACCTCCACCAGATGTCACGCAGTTTATTTACGTACAGACCTACTGGAAGGCCAAGGAACGCCAGAACAGCGAGGAACGCCAACAGGCCAAAATACAAAACAAACGCAAGCTCGGGTCGCGCGTTTGCACAAACGCTGTGGCTTGCCGTTTCATGCTGCTTCGTCGTCGTTCGCATAGTTCCCTACAATATATATATATATATATTAGAGAGAGATGAGAGAGTTTCACTAGCAAATAAAGATAACTTTGGTCTCTTATAAGTTGCGACACTATGATATCATTATGAAAGTATCTAGTGGGAGACTCCAGATTTATTTTTCAGTTTACACAGACATCGATCCACCGTCACTTGACGCTTGGCTCAAAGCGAGAAAGACCGTATAGCCTGCTACTCATGAAATATCTCATTATTTGAGCCCTCCATTGTGTGAAATCTGCTAATTTTTTACATGCTTTACTTTGTTAAAACAAGCACAACACATCAAAGAGTATTCTTTGCTGGCCCAAGTAGTTTAATGATTCCAGTTAATTCAGTTCAATATGGTCAAAATATTTTCAGATAGTAGTGAATAGAATTTGTAACCAGTAGACCTTGTGCGAAGCTGGGGTTCTTTCCACCAAAGGTTTTTTTTTCTGGATGAGTATTAAAGTTGCTCTTTGCAGTCACCCAAAAGCCTTTTCTGGTCAATAAAAAATGCGCACCATCTTTCCTTAGCCCTTTTATAGGCGGGCATGTCAAAGTGTACACATTTGTATATAACCAATAAATTACACTTATTTTTTTATTGGCGAGCAAGTCATAGAGCGAGAATACTATTCACCGATTGACTGTGCCAGGATTGCTTTGTATTCTCAGTAGCAATTTCGCATTCTGAGAACCAGTCACTATACGGTTCATGACAAACTTGTTCATCAACACATCAAATTCTATGCATACAAATTCATTTGAGGGGCATTTTCCACTGAATTTTAGACTTCTCACTGATCCATGATGCAAATTTCAAAAGCCTGTGATGAAAAAGAAGCAGGCACAGAAAGCCCCTGTAAAATAATAGCTGCAAGAAAGTACTTCCAGCAGTCCATTTTCAGTGAACGGAGACCTAAATCCAGATTTTGAAGAATATCTCAGGAGGGAGTCAGGAAATCTGTGCCCCCTATAAAATAGTCCAACCAAAGCCCTCCCCCCCCCCTCCCCCCCCTGGATACTCTCTGCCTTGTGTGTAAGTATGTTAAGTACCTGCTGCTTTTGAAATTTGCTGAGGAGTTTCACAGTTGTAAAGAATTTTGTTCATTCCTTACGAAACTTCTCTTTTAAAGTGTTTTTTTTTTCTTAAGTTGACGTGACGATGTCAGTGTTGGAAGCGACATTTTGCTTTTTGGAGCAGATTCTGGAGCAGAAAAAATGGTGCTTTGGAAGAGGCTCAAGCATCTTCGGAGCAGAAAAAAATGCTACAAACTGGGGTTGCTATTGGTGTTTTCAGAGAAGATTCATGTTTCTAACGGCTCCTGAAGTTTAAAATATCACTTAAGCATCTAATTTTATTTACAGTTGAACCCCTTTATCATAGACACTGATATAAAAGACAAATGGATATAAGAGACACCAGTGTGCCTACAATAAAATACGGGTTGATAAGAAATGAATACGAAGTACCCTGCTCATAAGAGACATTAATTGCTGTTCAGAGCATGTCTCCTATAAAGGGGTTTAACAGTATTAATAAACATACGGTATGCTAGTATGCAGCTAGTATACAAGCAGAATACGTAGATGGCATAAATAATGGGCGGGGGTGAAGGGTCAAGAGAGTTCGGACTTTTCTGGTGTTCAGGCTGGGGAGGACACCCCTTGCAAGTGCCCCACTTGAGGTTTAGCTTTGCATGTGATATAATTGAGTTAACAGTTAAGTATAGTGCAATCAACTTTTTAAAAGGCTTGTCATCTTTTACTGTGTGCCTGAGTTAAATTCCCCTCAGCTGTGTGAACTACGAAAATTGAAAAAAGGTGAAACAAAGAGACTGAATAGAACAATGCTATTGCTCGAGTTCGGACCCCTTGCTCGTTTTTCAAATTTTATTTGAAAGCATGATTTAATCCCTATATAAATACAAATACAACCCATATTAAAGATATAAATTGGACACCATGGCCTGATATGTGTCACCCTCGAGATTTTTCTGGATTTACGACATTGAGTAGCATACTAGGATGCTAGTGTATACAGCTTGCTTTTGGTTTCGCTTATGCTCACGGGATGGTCCCATGATTCAACTTCATTCTTTTTAGTTTGCCAACATCCTTTCAGAGCAGGTTTGGAGCAGTTACTAGCAAATATTGCACTTTGGGGCAGCATGGAGCAGCATTTCTATTTTGGAGCAGTTTGGAGCAATTGGAGCAGCAGTTCCATTACTACGATGCTAACTGCGCGTGTGCTAGCAGGCTTTGCCTATCTATACACGTATTACCTTGCTGCCATAAACTATTAGCAGCACATTGCGTGTCGTTCCTCTGTTCTCGTCGTTTCAGTGGTTTTTTTCCTTCATTATGCCCTGTAACTCCTCTCGTACTTATCAAATTCTAAATATTCTTGTGGAAGTTGATTAATTCATAAAGCAAAAAAGCTTTTTTAATGAGGTAATTAGACAATTACTTAGAAAAGCATTGCAGGGCCCCTTTAAACATGCCTTCTAAACACATGGCACTCAGATTTTATGATTTAGAGGGGAGTGGAAAAAAAAAAGGAACACCTAATGACTCGATTCTTATTTAATGCAAGAAAAAAAGACAGCATAAAAATATTGTTGCCCGAATCTCGTATGCACCACCCGCATCAACACGAGAGATGCTACACCGATACGCCGGAAACCCTATCGCGTATCCCCGTAAGAGAGGCTAGTGATCGCCGATCAGGTCAACGACATGCTGCAGAAAGACGTTTATCAGAGTCAAGCAGTCCCTGGGCAGCTTCCTGTTATATTGGGTAAAAAAGAAAGACAATTTTTGGCGGTTTTGTGTAGACTACCGCCGTCTCAAACGCCGTCACAAAGAAAGACGTGTATCCGCTACCCACGCATTGACGATGCTGTTGTTGTCTGCACTCGGCCGCATACTTTTCGTCCGTCGACCTAAGGTCTTGATACTGGCAATACCAATGCATCCGTCTGACAAAGAGAAGACTGCTTTTGTCACGCCTGATGGGTTATTTGAATTCTACGTTATGCCGTTTGGCTTATGCAATGCCCCAGCTACCTTTGAGCGATTCATGGACTCCATCCTTCGTGGTCTCAAATGGGAGATATGGTATGTGTTATCTCGATGATGTAATTATTTTTGGCAAGACATTCCACGAGCACAACCATCGGCTTAGCGTTGTTCTAGATTGCGTCAAACAAGCTGGTCTCATTTTAAACGCAAAGAAGTGTCATTTTGGAGAGCGTCAAGCCTTTTGTGCTTGGATATCTAGTCGACAGGGACGGTATACGACCAGACCCGCACAAAATCAGTACTGTCCGAGACTTCAAGCAACCGACGTCTGTGAAGATCTCCGTAGTTTCGTGGGCCTGTGTTCTTATTTTCTTCGGTTTATCAAAGAATTCGCCCAGCTTGCTCATTCCCTGACAGAGTGGCTCCGCAAAAACGCCCCATTCCGATGGACCGTTGAGTGTGAGGCTGCTTTCGAGCAGCTGAAGTATTTGCTTATTTCCGGGCCCCTCTTGCCCCATTTCAACCCGGAGGCACTCACGGAACTGCATACAGATGCTAGTGGTATCGGTGTTGGTGCCGTGCTAGTTCAATATCACGACAGCCGCCAGCACGTCGTGGCGTATGCAAGTCGGACTTTGACTAAGGCGGAGAGGAATTATACAGTCAACGAACTAGAATGTCTTGCAGTTGTTTCGCCGTCCAAAAGTTCAGACCTTATTTGTACGGCCGGCAGTTCAAGATCTTCACCGATCATCATTCGCTTTGTTGGCTCGTCGGACTACGTGACCCAGCTGGTCGGTTGGCTCGCTGGGCCTTACGGCTTCAAGAATATAATTATTCTGTGACCTACAAGAGCGGTCGATGTCACGCAGATGCCGACTGCTTATCTCGTCTTCTATCTCCGACTGTGGATGCTGATGATGATGATTTTCGACAACTACCTGCCGCAATCTCATCCAACTTCCCAAATTTGGATGTCTTCCGTCACGGGCAACAGCGTGACGCTTCGCGGAAACCAATGATTGATGTGGCTCGAGCTCTAAACGCGCCACGCCATTCGTGATTCATGACGCCCTACTATATCGCAAGAATTACTCCAGCCATGATTTCACATTACTCCTCGTCGTGCCAGAATGCCTGCGTCTTGCGGTATTCCAAGCCATGCACGATGACATCACGTCTGGGCACCTTGGATTGCCCGAACGCTTCACCCGTATCCGACGTTTTTACTGCCTCGACTCTGGTGGAAGTCCACCAAACACTACGTCGCAAATTGTGATGTCTGCCAACGCCACAAACAACCTACCACACCATTGCCCGGCCCCACTGCAGCCGGTTAAGCCACCGACATCACCATTAGAAAAAGTCGGCATAGATTACTGGGCCCTTTCCCCAAGTCTACCACCGGCCGCCGCTGGATTATTGTGTCCGTAGATTACCTGACGCGGTATACTGAAACGATGGCGGTTGCTTCAGCCACATCATCTGATGTGGTCATGGTTTCTTCTACACTCGATCATACTTCGTCACAGGGCCCCTCATGTGGTGATAAGTGATCGCGGCCGACAGTTTAACCGCTGACGTTGTCGGAGTTGCTACGGCTTTGTGGGTGTCAGTATCGCCATTCCCACGCCATATCACCCTCGACCAACGGCCTCACTGAGCGCACCAATCGCACCATCATCAACATGCTTTCAATGTACGTCGCAGCGAATCACAAAACTGGATGCCGTATTACCTTTTGTCATACGCCTTTAATACTGCGAAACACGAAGTGACGGGTTATACGCCTTTCTTTCTTCTCTATGCTTGTCATCCCAAAGTTTCCTTGAACCATACTTCGATTTCCGACGAACGAAAACGCCAGTGTCGCACAGACATTGTGTCGCACCGAAGAAGCTCGTCGACTTGCTTGGCTCCGAACTCTTTCCGCCCACGCTCACGCGAAAGACCGTTACGACGCAAAACACCCGCCCGTGACTTTCGCTACAGGTGATTTGGTCTGGCTGTGGACGCCTGTTCGAAAGAAGGGACTTTACCAGAAGTTTCTAAGTACTCAGGACCATTCGTCATTACTCAGTGCTTAAGCGACATCACTTACGCTGTTGCGAAAGTGACAGCTCAGAACCGGCGTTCGCGCAAGACGCAAATTGTGCACATTGCCCGATTGAAGCCCTACACAACCGATCGCTTCTACTCGCTCGGTAAGCTTCGTCTGGCCCGGAGGGAAATGTAACGCGGACTGAAAGAGCGAGAAGAAGAAGAGATTCGTACACTCTCGAGCGATAGTGATTCGGCAGTTGACGTAGAGCGCTGCCATTTTTCAGTGTAAATAAACCCATCACATCCGTAACAGCTTTGAGCGAAATCAAAGACTCCCGCGTAGCGTGTAAGTAACCCCCCTCAAGGACATTCTGCTCGGAAGAAGGCAACGACTTATTGATCATACGTTTATTCTCAGCTGAGTAGTTGGCGCAGTCTGACTAATGGCTGGAGACTCCGAGACCATTCTGACGTCAATTGTGGCCTGCTCCTCGAACGTTCCCAGTTTGAATCCGGCTGGTAGAACAACAGGCTCTGAGGCTGCGTTGAGCGCCCACAAGCAAGCATGTTTGTCGATGGCTGTAAGGAGAGACCGTGGTACCAGCACATTCTTTTTGATGGCGTTTGCATGATCAGGCTCCACAAGTCCAGTGCAGGGTCCTGAGCGGACATGGGAAGAGCATCTGGGTACAAACACTGCTGTCCGACCAGGGATCGTCACATCTTCAGACAACGAAAGAGCATCGATGGGCAGAGTCGGAAAATCGTCAACTATGCAGCGGGCAACGTACTTAGTAGAAGAATCTCTCCAGTCCACATCAGGCGTAGCACCGCATCCATGAAGGAGGTCTATCCCTAAAATGATGTCATGAGTTGCGCGAGCCGTACAGTGAATTCAACTCGGAAATTTTGTCCACCAATCGTGAGTACGACTGAACAAATACCAACAGGGCATAACGCTT
>WOVY01002112.1:0-13363 GCA_013436015.1 Rhipicephalus annulatus
GTGCCCGCCTCCTGTGCCCTTACATGTGCCTACGTATGCCGAAGTCGTGTCACGGCCTCCTCCACCTACTCCACCTGTAACTACGGACGTCGTATACGACCATTTGGCCGCGATGGCAGCCAAGGCACCACCACAACCACACTTTCCTGCCTGGCGCCCTACGCGCCCCGTCTGTTACTACTGTGGCATAAGAGGACATATCTCCCGCTTTTGCCGTCGGCGCCAGCAAGATGAACGACGAGGTTATTCTTCGTACGAGAGTGACCGGGCTGCGAGGTCTGACCCCTACGTTCCAGGAACCTACATTCCCTCGTCACGACGTTCGCCTTCGCCTCCTTTGTCCCACGGTGAACCTCGTTCTTCCCGCTCACCCCGCCGTCGTTCACCATCGCCCTTCCGCCGTACTACTTCGCCTTTACGTTCTGCCCGGATGCCCCTCGACAGCCACTCGGAAAACTAGCAGCTGCAGTTTTTGGAGGAGAAACTGCCTGTCGTCGAAGTGTCCCAATTCCTCCTGCGCGCCCTGCAAATTTACTAACTGTTTGTGTAGAAGGCATTTCGGTTGACGCACTCGTGGACACTGGAGCAGCCATTTCAGTCATTGATCGCGAACTATGTCATCGTCTACGAAAAGTGCAAACTCCATATGTTGGTCCGGTGTTATGTGGTGCTAATGAAAATAGAATTTACCCTATTGGACAATGCACTGTTCGTGTTCTGATCGACGGAATTCGCCACCATATACAATTGGCTGTGCTTTCTTCATGTGCTCATCCGATTATATTGGGCTGGGACTTCCTGTCAGCCGCTTCCGCTGTCATTTCGTGTGGTCCGCCCGTTATTCGCATTACGGACACTGAAAATTCTAGTGCTTACGATTTTTCGTCGCCTCGCCTTGTTGCAGCTGCAGACTTTGTACTGCCCCCCGGCCCAAGAACGTATCCTCACCATTAGATCCAGCGATACCATTGACGGTGACGCAGTGGTTGTCCCCGATCAGCGCTGCATTTTCCGAGGAATCGCCATCGCATGTTGTCTAGTGCGGTTTTCGCGTGGTCATGCCAGTATCACCGCCTACAACACGACAACAGAGCCACAACTACTGCCAGAGGGGTCCACTGTTGCCAGCCTTATCGACATAGCACCGGTATGTGTCGTCACTGTATCGTCTCCGCCGACAGTCGCTAAGTGTACGCCACCAGGAGGCTCATCTAATGCGCTTAAAGCCACTTTGAGTCCATATCTCACTCCAACGCAAACTAATGACTTAATGGCCCTTTTAACAAAACACAAGACTTGTTTTGACGTTTGTTCGGACGGCTTAGGTCAAACTACGGTGACCTCTCATCACATCGCCACAGACGGTTCTCGTATTATCCGCCGTCGCCCTTACCGCGTGTCGTCTTCAGAACGCAAGGTCATCGAGGAACAAGTCAATGACATGCTCGCACGCAACGTTATCAGGCCTTCCACAAGCCCTTGGTCTTCTCCTGTTGTCCTAGTTAAGAAAAGGGACGGATCAGTGCGATTTTGCGTTGATTACAGGGCACTAAACAAAATTACGCGCAAGGATGTATATCCTATGCCTCGAATTGACGATGCACTTGACACCTTACAGGGTGCAGAATATTTCTCAAGTCTCGACCTACGATCTGGGTATTGGCAGATCCCGATGCATGAGTCTGATAAAGAGAAGACAGCGTTTGCTACTCCTGATGGTCTCTTCGAATTCAATGTGATGCCTTTTGGGCTCTGCAATGCCCCAGCCACATTTGAGCGGATGATCGATACGGTGCTGCGTGGCCTAAAATGGAAGACCTGTCTTTGTTACCTGGACGACATCGTCATCTTTTCATCCAGCTTCTCGCAACACCTAGAACGTCTAGACGAGGTGCTCACATGTCTAGCCAAAGCCGGTCTCCAGCTAAATAGAACTTCTAGGCGCATAAAACTTCAGACAACTAACACAAGAGACGAGGACGAGCGCAGACTTTCAACTGATTTATTACTACTACGACACACATATATATGTTAGAAAGAAGATAAGATCACTTGCTTAAGCAAAAAAACAACACACAAAATCAAAAGGCGAAAAAAGAGAGACTGCAAAACACCACGTGCTCACCCTGGACCCTCACGTGCCAAATTTAAAAACGCCAATTCTTTTCCAGATAATGCTATCGATGGTTTGCTGATACAGCTGCCTCGAGCAATTGCTGCAGCTTCAATCACAAGTCTTGTGCCTTCATTAGGGTGGGACGCGAGAACCCTTGTCTTTTCGAACAAAGGCTGGCATCCACATTCGGAACAATGAGCGGCCAAAAAACCGTCCCGTCCTGCATTTCTTACTTTCTGACAATGTTCTTGAAGTCTTACATTGAGGCACCTGCCTGACTGACCAACGTACTCAAGTCCACAAGACAAAGGTACGCCATAAACAATCCCTGTTGCACACTCAACAAACTTCTTTCGGTGCTTAATTTTGCAGCTACTCGCGGTGGTTCCTACGGGGCTTGTTTGGACAGATAATTTTGACAATTTATTCGGTGCGGAAAAAACCACTGACACGCCCGCTCTCTGGCCTATTTTCTTGAGTTTATGCGAGATACCATGTAGATACGGTATTACCGCCACCCTCTTGGGAGTTGCTTCTTGTAAAACGTCCCCATCGTTACCGGCCCTTGATTGTCTGCGCAGCTTCTCACACACAGAAACTAGCAACGAACCGGGATAGCCCGCTGCCTCTAGACGGAGAATCTGCCTGTCGAAACTTCGCTGGACTGAGTGGAAGCAAGATTTTGTTAAAGCGTTATATAAACATGCCTTTGCAATTCCACGCTTCACCAGTTTGCTGTGAGAAGACGCGTACGGCAAAAGGGGTTTCTTCCCCCGTGGCTCATACGTCCAACACACGTGCCCAGCTGAAAATGTTAGTATTAAATCTAAAAACCTCAGGGAACCATTTTCCGGCAACTCATACGTGAGAGACAGTGGTTCAAGGCATTCCTGGAACACTTGCAAGACTTGCTGAAAGCACTCACTAAGGACATCAAGATCGCAATCAAACAAAATTAAGAAATCATCGACGAACCGGAAGCACTTACTGACATTCATTTGTGCCAACCGTTGATGAATCTTTCTATCCAAATGAGCGAGATACAAATCTGGATAGAAAGATTCATTTGGATAGAAAGATTCATCAACGGTTGGCACAAATGAATGTCAGTAAGTGCTTCCGGTTCGTCGATGATTTCTTAATTTTGTTTGATTGCGATCTTGATGTCCTTAGTGAGTGCTTTCAGCAAGTCTTGCAAGTGTTCCAGGAATGCCTTGAACCACTGTCTCTCACGTATGAGTTGCCGGAAAATGGTTCCCTGAGGTTTTTAGATTTAATACTAACATTTTCAGCTGGGCACGTGTGTTGGACGTATGAGCCACGGGGGAAGAAACCCCTTTTGCCGTACGCGTCTTCTCACAGCAAACTGGTGAAGCGTGGAATTGCAAAGGCATGTTTATATAACGCTTTAACAAAATCTTGCTTCCACTCAGTCCAGCGAAGTTTCGACAGGCAGATTCTCCGTCTAGAGGCAGCGGGCTATCCCGGTTCGTTGCTAGTTTCTGTGTGTGAGAAGCTGCGCAGACAATCAAGGGCCGGTAACGATGGGGACGTTTTACAAGAAGCAACTCCCAAGAGGGTGGCGGTAATACCGTATCTACATGGTATCTCGCATAAACTCAAGAAAATAGGCCAGAGAGCGGGCGTGTCAGTGGTTTTTTCCGCACCGAATAAATTGTCAAAATTATCTGTCCAAACAAGCCCCGTAGGAACCACCGCGAGTAGCTGCAAAATTAAGCACCGAAAGAAGTTTGTTGAGTGTGCAACAGGGATTGTTTATGGCGTACCTTTGTCTTGTGGACTTGAGTACGTTGGTCAGTCAGGCAGGTGCCTCAATGTAAGACTTCAAGAACATTGTCAGAAAGTAAGAAATGCAGGACGGGACGGTTTTTTGGCCGCTCATTGTTCCGAATGTGGATGCCAGCCTTTGTTCGAAAAGACAAGGGTTCTCGCGTCCCACCCTAATGAAGGCACAAGACTTGTGATTGAAGCTGCAGCAATTGCTCGAGGCAGCTGTATCAGCAAACCATCGATAGCATTATCTGGAAAAGAATTGGCGTTTTTAAATTTGGCACGTGAGGGTCCAGGGTGAGCACGTGGTGTTTTGCAGTCTCTCTTTTTTCGCCTTTTGATTTTGTGTGTTGTTTTTTTGCTTAAGCAAGTGATCTTATCTTCTTTCTAACATATATATGTGTGTCGTAGTAGTAATAAATCAGTTGAAAGTCTGCGCTCGTCCTCGTCTCTTGTGTTAGTTGTCTGAAGTTTTATGCGCCTAGAAGTTCTATATGGATTACCAACTAGCCCAATCCCACACTTTACTCCAGCTAAATACCAAGAAGTGTCGGTTTGCGAGCCGCAGCATCAAAGTGTTAGGCCACGTTGTCAGCAAGCTTGGCATCGAACCTGATCCCGACAAAGTGGCCGCTGTGCTGCACTTTCCTAAGCCCACCACGCTCAAAGACCTTCGCAGCTTCCTCGGCTTAGCCTCTTACTTCCGCCGTTTTGTCCGTGATTTTGCCACTATCGCGGCTCCTCTTCACAAACTCCTGACCACAAGTGCATCATTTCTTTGGACAGATGACTGTGAAGCTGCTTTCCAGACCCTGAAGCGATGCCTCACGTCAGGGCCAGTTCTTCGCCATTTTGATCCCACAGCCCCTACTATATTACACACTGACGCAAGTGGGCACGGAATCGGCGCTGTCCTGCTGCAGCGTGACCAGGCTTCACAAGAGCAAGTCGTGGCTTACGCGAGCCGTACTCTCTCCCCAGCGGAACGCAATTACAGCATCACTGAACAGGAATGTCTCGCTATCGTATGGTCCGTGCAAAAATTTCGCCCCTATTTGTATGGCCGCCGCTTCACGATCGTCACGGATCATCATGCGCTCTGTTGGTTGTCATCATTAAAAAACTTGTCAGGACGCCTCGGTCGTTGGGTGCTCCGACTGCAGGAGTATGACTACAGTGTCACATACCGGTCGGGTCGCAAACACCAAGATGCCGACGCTTTGTCACGCTGTCCGCTGTTGCAAAATCATGACGCATCTACCTGCTGCGCAGCACCTCCCAGCCAAGAGACCAAGCAGATGACCAGTCTTAGTCCCATCGAGCCCACTGCACCGGATGACTTCCTTCAACCCGCAGACCTCACCTCGCTCCAACGTGCAGACACATACTGCCGTACAATCATCGATCGGCTCACCGGCTCATCTCGTGCTCCCAACAGCCGCTTGCGACGACAACTCACGCGTTTCAAACTTCATGACGGAACGCTACTTCGACAAACTTACCATCCTCTCGGTAGCCGATGGGTCCCGGTCATACCTCGCTCACTTCGACTCCAAGTCTTAGAAGCCTTTCATGACGACCCGACGGCTGGCCACTTGGGTTTTCATAAAACCTACGATCGCATTAAGACTCGCTGCTTCTGGCCTGGCCTCTCCACTAGTGTTTCCAGGTACGTCACTTCCTGTTCATCATGTCAGCACCGAAAACGTTCGACAACTCTTCCCGCCGGCCCTCTACAACCTCTCCCGTGCCCATCCGCTCCCTTCGAGTTCGTCGGCATAGACTTATACGGACCCCTTCCGCTTACCGCCGCCGGTCACCGCTGGATTGTTACTGCCGTAGACCATCTTACTCGCTACGCTGAGACGGCAGCTCTTCCTACTGGAGCTGCCAGCGAAGTAGCCGACTTTGTTCTGCGTGCCATTATCCTGCGCCACGGCGCCCCTCGTGTTCTCCTGAGTGACCGTGGCAAGACATTTCTTTCTCGTGTGCTCGCTGAAGTTTTACAGGCCTCTGACACAATCCATAAGACCACCTCGGCATATCATCCGCAAACAAATGGTCTTACTGAGCGTTTTCATAGAACTTTGTCAGACATGATCTCTATGTATGTCCAACCCGATCACAAGAACTGGGACACAATACTACCTTTCGTCACGTTTGCCTATAACACTGCCCTACAACGCACTACAAGTTACAGCCAGTTTTTTCTTGTGTATGGCCGTGCACCATCTTTTGTTCTAGACACCAGCTTTTTGTCCACGCCTTCTGTCCCATCTGCGTCCCTTCCGGAAGAATTCGCTGCCCGTGTCAACCACTGCCGCACAATCGCCCGCGCCAACACCTCTACCATTCAGGCCCAGCGAAAAGTTCGTTGTGATGCGACACGTCGAGTTGTGTCATTCTACCCAGGCGACGAAGTGCTCCTCTGGACACCTGTTCGCACACCCGGCCTCTGTGAAAAATTCATTCACAGATACCTGGGTCCTTACACCGTGCTTGAACGAACATCGGCCGTAAATTATCGCGTCGCTCCGGTTACTTCGGCTTCTGATCGCCGTCGTCGCGGGACCGAGATCGTCCATGTGTCTCGCCTGAAACCTTACATCCGGCGCTCATACACTTACTAAATGAACGTCTTGCAGACCGCTTTCGTGTAGGGGGGAAATAGTGTGAGCGCTGATTGTGTTGCTCATCATTTTCACTTTCACCTGCGCATACAAAGCACCGTGATCATCATCATCGTAGCCGCTCGCTGTTTGTTCGGTTGCTGGCTCGCGCGTCTGGGTTGACAATAAAACGGTCGCTCCTTCGTACCTGACGTCGTCTCACAAGGTTAGGTTAGGTTAGTTTAAGCTAGGTAGCGTCGTGAAACCACCAAAAACGACGTCATCTAACGAGATAGTGTTGTTTTATTGCGAGTACGAACCTGCGATAGGTGAAATATTGTGAAAGCACACAAAACGGCATGAAAGAGCCAGATACTGCGTCTTGTACCGTTACAAGTGCGAAACTGCTATGAAAGCGCATGCAAGCATCGTGAAACCTTAAAGAACGATGTAATTGAGCGAGATACAGCGTTCTGTACTGTACTAAGTTGGTGAAAAACTGTGAGGTCATGCAAATATCGTAATTGTGAAGGAAACAGTGTAATAGAGCGTTTTTAGATACAAGTGCGAAGGTTTGGTTAGGTTAAGTTATGAACCGTCATAAAACCGCATTAAACGCTGTCACCTAGTGAGATGCAGTGTTTTTCACCATTACAAGTCGGAAACTGCGATATCTAACGTGAAAGCGAATGAAACCGTCGTAATGTTGCAGAAAGCTTTGTAAAGTAGCGAGTAAAACGTTTTCTAACGATAGAAGTGCGAAGGTTAGGTTAGGTTAGGTTAGTTTAAGCTAGGTAGCGTCGTGAAACCAACAAAAACGACGTCATCTAACGAGATAGTGTTGTTTTATTGCGAGTACGAACCTGCGATAGGTGAAACATTGTGAAAGCACACAAAACGGCATGAACACGCCAGATACTGCGTCTTGTACCGTTACAAGTGCGAAACTGCTATGAAAGCGCATGCAAGCATCGTGAAACCTTAAAGAACGATTTCATTGAGCGAGATACAGCGTTCTGTACTGTACTAAGTGTGAAAAACTGTGAGGTCATGCAAATATTGGAATTGTGAAGGAAAGAGTGTAATAGAGCGTTTTTAGATACAAGTGCGAAGGTTTGGTTAGGTTAAGTTATGAACCGTCATAAAACCGCATTAAACGCTGTCACCTAGTGAGATGCAGTGTTTTTCACCATTACAAGTCGGAAACTGCGATATCTAATGTGAAAGCGAATGAAACCGTCGTAATGTTGCAGAAAGCATTGTAAAGTAGCGAGTAAAACGTTTTCTAACAATAGAAGTGTGAAGGTTAGGTTAGGTTAGGTTAGATTAGGTTAAGCTAGGTAGCGTCGTGAAACCACCAAAAACGACGTCATCTAACGAGATAGTGTTGTTTTATTGCGAGTATGAACCTGCGATAGGTGAAATATTGTGAAAGCACACAAAACGGCATGAACAAGCCAGATACTGCGTCTTGTACCGTTACAAGTGCGAAACTGCTATGAAAGCGCATGCAAGCATCGTGAAACCTTAAAGAACGATGTCATTGAGCGAGATACAGCGTTCTCTACTGTACTAAGTTGGTGAAAAACTGTGAGGTCATGCAAATATCGTAATTGTGAAGGAAACAGTGTAATAGAGCGTTTTTAGATACAAGTGCGAAGGTTTGGTTAGGTTAAGATATGAACCGTCATAAAACCGCATTAAACGTTGTCACCTAGTGAGATGCATTGTTTTTCACCGTTACAAGTCGGAAACAGCGATATCTAATGGTAAAGCGCATGAAACCGTCGTAATGTTGCAGAAAGTATTGTAAAGTAGCGAGTAAAACGTTTTCTAACGATAGAAGTGCGAAGGTTAGGTTAGGTTAGGTTAGTTTAGGCTAGGTAGCGTCGTGAAACCACCAAAAACGACGTCATCTAACGAGATAGTGTTGTTTTATTGCGAGTACGAACCTGCGATAGGTGAAATATTGTGAAAGCACACAAAACGGCATGAACAAGCCAGATACTGCGTCTTGTACCGTTACAAGTGCGAAACTGCTATGAAAGCGCATGCAAGCATCGTGAAACCTTAAAGAACGATGTCATTGAGCGAGATACAGCGTTCTGTACTGTACTAAGTTGGTGAAAAACTGTGAGGTCATGCAAATATCGTAATTGTGAAGGAAACAGTGTAATAGAGCGTTTTTAGATACCAGTGCGAAGGTTTGGTTAGGTTAAGATATGAACCGTCATAAAACCGCATTAAACGCTGTCACCTAGTGAGATGCAGTGTTTTTCACCATTACAAGTCGGAAACAGCGATATCTAATGTGAAAGCGCATGAAACCGTCGTAATGTTACAGAAAGCATTGTAAAGTAGCGAGTAAAACGTTTTCTACCGATAGAAGTGCGAAGGTTAGGTTAGGTTAGGTTAGGTTAGTTTAAGCTAAGGTAGCGTCGTGAAACCACCAAAAACGACGTCATCTAACGAGATAGTGTTGTTTTATTGCGAGTACGAACCTGCGATAGGTGAAATATTGTGAAAGCACACAAAACGGCATGAACAAGCCAGATATTGCGTCTTGTACCGTTACAAGTGCGAAACTGCTATGAAAGCGCATGCAAGCATCGTGAAACCTTAAAGAACGATGTCATTGAGCGAGATACAGCGTTCTGTACTGTACTAAGTTGGTGAAAAACTGTGAAGTCATGCAAATATCGTAATTGTGAAGGAAACAGTGTAATAGAGCGTTTTTAGATACAAGTGCGAAGGTCTTGGTTAGGTTAAGATATGAACCGTCATAAAACCGCATTAAACGCTGTCACCTAGTGAGATGCAGTGTTTTTCACCATTACAAGTCGGAAACAGCGATATCTAATGTGAAAGCGCATGAAACCGTCGTAATGTTGCATAAAGCATTGTAAAGTAGCGAGTAAAACGTTTTCTAACGATAGAAGTGTGAAGGTTAGGTTAGGTTAGGTTAGTAATAATACTGATTGTTGGCCTAGTTGGTATTTACTTAATGGCATGATTTGGCCGCAAAAGAGACACATACAAGAAAAGGAACACTCAAACGACAAGCACAGGCGGCACTTCCAACTAAAGCAGACTGGGTGCAGACCCAGACTTAAGTACGAAAATATAGACATGCGCAGTCTTCATACAGCCCTACGCTATCCAACAATCAAACAATCTTGTCTCCGAAGCATACAACGTCACCGACGGTTCACTGATACACCTTTCACCTTTCTTTTTAATGTAATAGGCTTCCATCATCTCACGCGCAGTTTTGTACCTGCTTCTACCCAGAATCTTAAACTCATTAAAACGTGGTACACACCCACAGGCTTTACAGTGCATAGGCAAATGCGCCAAGCCATCGTTCATTAAATTTAATTCGTGCTCCCTAACTCGTTCATTGATGCAGCGCCCGGTAATCCCGATGTACGAGTTGCCACAAGAAAAGGGAATCTCATAAACAACGCCTTTTGCACATCTCCCGTACATCGTGGCGTGTTTTTTTCCGCAACCTTGACGGCTCACCTCCACCTCCCGAGCAGTTCTCGGGCACAGCTGAGCCAGCTTCATGGGCGCGGAGAAGGCGACAGGTACCCCATACCGGCCTGCAACCTTTTTCAGGTTGTGGGAGACCTTATGAACATAAGGAATCACTGCAGGTCTTATGGTTTCGGTTCTTTGTTCCCCCGTGGCAGCTCTAGTACCATCAACCTTAGCTTTCCGCAAAAGCGCTTCAGAGACAGCTGTCAATAGCGAGTCAGGGAAATTCGCAGCTAAAAGTCGCTGGGTCTGGTTTTCGAATGATGCCTGCATCATGTGCGTGCACGATTTCTCGAGAGTAGATCCCAGGCAGAGCGTAGCTATACCACGCTTAACTATTTTCGATTGGCAAGAGTCATACGGCATTACACCTTTCTTGGCGCGAGGAAAATATTGCCAGCACGTTTGCCCGTCATGGAAAGTTAAGCGGAGATCTAAAAATTGCAGGGTGTTGCTTTGCGGCAGTTCTTGTGTAAAAACGAGTCCTTTCCCGTGAATCCTAAAAATATTTAAAATGTCATCGCAGCGCGTCAAGGAGCCCTGTCTGTTAAAAAGAATTAAAAAGTCATCCATATACCTAAAAACTTTGGCAACGTTCAAGGCGCTATGCAGATTAAAAGCTTCATGGAGCGACCTGTCAATACTAGATAAAAATATATTGCACAGCAACGGAGCAATACAGGATCCAATGCAAATGCCGCGTTTCTGCAGAAAAAGCTGCTTGTCGAAAGATATAAAGGTGCTACGTAGGTAGGCTTCTAACAGAGTTAAAAAGTCGTCTATCGTTACACCAGCCGTATTTTGAAAGGGTATGGCGCCACTTTCTTCTATGTAGGATCTCACCGCAAAGAAGAGTTCATCATGTGGAATAGAATAAAAAAGATCTTCCACATCTACTGAGAAGCCATTGTTGAGCGAGTGCTCATTATCTCTCAAGAACTGCACTATGTCTTTTGAACTGCTAGTGAAGAAGGGGTCCTTAATCTTAACGCACTTCAGCACCTTCTGTAAGTGCTTACTAAGTAAAAGCTGCCATGTGTCCCGTTCACTCACTATACTTCTGAAGGGTACCTCAACTTTGTGTGTTTTTGCGCTGAAGAATACGTTTAATGCCGTAGCTTTCATTTTTCTAATATCTGTTGCTAACTTTTGCAACTTGAGGTCTTTACATAACTTGGAAACCTTACTCTTAACCTTTGATTCAGACTTCTTAATCTGAACAAAATTCTTTCTTATAGCCTCTGCTGACTTCAAATTAAACATTTCTCGTGGAAGCACTACAAAACACCCTTCTTTGTCAGCTTCCAATATGACAATATTCTTTTCCCTACACAACGCTACTGTCTTTCGCATAACCTCAGTTTTATGACTCTGCCTGGTACCAGAAACACATTTTTTCAGGCTATCTACACCATCTAACAGACACCTCTCCTTATCCTCTGCCGAGGCTTTACTAGCCACAAATCTGTTAAGTGCCGCTAGTTCATGCACAGGAACACTGGCATCGATGCAATACTTGGGTCCCTTGGAAAGAAGCGTTGCCGAGTCCTCCGGTAGGCTCACGTTTCCTAACATTACCACATTTGATGACTTCGTCGTTGATTTACTGTCCTTGTTAATTTTACAACATTGTCCAATGATTTGTTTCCACCAGTATTCCGTCATATGATGGATGATGCGTCTGGAGGTTCTTAACTTCTCTTCCGCTACCCATAAAACATCATTCTTCAGGTGCACAATGCGTAGCCAGTCGTGAAGTAAGCGTACTTGTCTCCACAATTCTGAACGCAGAATTTTGCACAGCCGGGCATTGTGGCCCTTAGAAGAAGCAACATGGCCAAAGAGGGAACTCACTTCAGGTGGCGTAAGTCCTTTGCGTATGCAGAAACCGATGTATCTTACACGGCAGGTAGTTGCAACAATGGAACTGACGATGATGTCGACGTTTGATAGGAAGTCCGGAGAAGACACACACGAAGAGAGGCCAGTTGCACTAGAAATATATTGTAATAATACTGATTGTTGGCCTAGTTGGTATTTACTTAATGGCATGATTTGGCCGCAAAAGAGACACATACAAGAAAAGGAACACTCAAACGGAACACTCAAAGGAACACTCAAAGTCTGGGTCTGCACCCAGTCTGCTTTAGTTGGAAGTGCCGCCTGTGCTTGTCGTTTGAGTGTTCCTTTTCTTGTATGTGTCTCTTTTGCGGCCAAATCATGCCATTAAGTAAATACCAACTAGGCCAACAATCAGTATTATTACAATATATTTCTAGTGCAACTGGCCTCTCTTCGTGTGTGTCTTCTCCGGACTTCCTATCAAACGTCGACATCATCGTCAGTTCCATTGTTGCAACTACCTGCCGTGTAAGATACATCGGTTTCTGCATACGCAAAGGACTTACGCCACCTGAAGTGAGTTCCCTCTTTGGCCATGTTGCTTCTTCTAAGGGCCACAATGCCCGGCTGTGCAAAATTCTGCGTTCAGAATTGTGGAGACAAGTACGCTTACTTCACGACTGGCTACGCATTGTGCACCTGAAGAATGATGTTTATGGGTAGCGGAAGAGAAGTTAAGAACCTCCAGACGCATCATCCATCATATGACGGAATACTGGTGGAAACAAATCATTGGACAATGTTGTAAAATTAACAAGGACAGTAAATCAACGACGAAGTCATCAAATGTGGTAATGTTAGGAAACGTGAGCCTACCGGAGGACTCGGCAACGCTTCTTTCCAAGGGACCCAAGTATTGCATCGATGCCAGTGTTCCTGTGCATGAACTAGCGGCACTTAACAGATTTGTGGCTAGTAAAGCCTCGGCAGAGGATAAGGAGAGGTGTCTGTTAGATGGTGTAGATAGCCTGAAAAAATGTGTTTCTGGTACCAGGCAGAGTCATAAAACTGAGGTTATGCGAAAGACAGTAGCGTTGTGTAGGGAAAAGAATATTGTCATATTGGAAGCTGACAAAGAAGGGTGTTTTGTAGTGCTTCCACGAGAAATGTTTAATTTGAAGTCAGCAGAGGCTATAAGAAAGAATTTTGTTCAGATTAAGAAGTCTGAATCAAAGGTTAAGAGTAAGGTTTCCAAGTTATGTAAAGACCTCAAGTTGCAAAAGTTAGCAACAGATATTAGAAAAATGAAAGCTACGGCATTAAACGTATTCTTCAGCGCAAAAACACACAAAGTTGAGGTACCCTTCAGAAGTATAGTGAGTGAACGGGACACATGGCAGCTTTTACTTAGTAAGCACTTACAGAAGGTGCTGAAGTGCGTTAAGATTAAGGACCCCTTCTTCAC
>WOVY01002113.1:0-33971 GCA_013436015.1 Rhipicephalus annulatus
CCGTACGTGGGTGATCATTAGTAGGCCATGGACTGAGCAGAGTGGCGGGCGCATGAAGACGCTTGCGCTCGGCTTCCTTGGCTCACGTCTCATCGGTGTTACTCGCGCTCCGTCTGTATAGTGCGCGAACGAAGCCTCTCTCAGTCTCCTGGATAGTCGCCGTACGTGGGTGATTATTAGTGGGCCATGGACTAAGCAGAGAGGCGGGCGCATTGAAGACGCTTGCACTCGGCTTCCTTGGCTCGCGTCTCGTCGGTGTTACTCGCGCGCCGTCTGTATAGTGCGCGAACGAAAGCCTCTCTGAGTCCCCTGGATAGTCGCCGTACGTGGGTGATCATTAGTTGGCCATGGACTGAGCAGAGCGGCGGGTGCATTGAAGACGCTTGCGCTCGGCCTCCTTGGCTCGCGTCTCGGCGGTGTTACTCGCGCGCCATCTGTATTCTCGAACGCGATCGGACACATGCACGGACGGGCAGACACACGGAAAGGACGCTTCGCCCCACTCATCATCATTGACTCCGTGGATATGCTGTAATTGTTTTTCGAAATGGAGGGTCTGCGTGGTGTGCAGCAGTGTAATATTCGGAAATGTGATCGCTGTGATATACTGTACATATTGGCGAAACTGTTTAGGGGGTGCAAAAAAAATTGGAGCCTCTTTACTGGCTCTTTAACTTTAGTTGAGCACTGTGTCGTCGGTGCATGGTAGTCAAACGCGAGATTATGTTACACCAGATTTAACGTGAATCATTCGTTCCATTGTGGTCGCCTATAATACGTATATGTATACTCTCATGCTTAAGCCGGCTTGACAGTCTCGGTTGCGTTGAATTGCTTGGCACTGTGCAAAACATATTCGCCCGTGGTGTTCATAGATAGCAGGATGCTGGCCACGACTACGGTCTTCACGAAGGCGCCAGTTAAGATCTGCGTAACACAAAGAAATTACATTGTTTTAAAAGAACACAGAAAGAAACAAGCTTATTGTTTCAAATAGATGCTAGAAGAAACGCGCTAAGGCACGAGTGTTTCTAGAATGCCATGTAACGGCACGGGAGAGAAGAGAACGCAAAGCTGCACAAACACGCTCTGTGAATCATGGAACCCAACGTCATCTTCATTTTTCAAATGGGCGAAAACACGTGAGCTGCTTCATCTGGCGCATAAACACCGCGATACTTACTTCTTGTTTTTGGCTTGATGAATTCATAATTTGAAGTCATAATGAAGGGTTCAAATCGACGATTAACAGAGGAGCTGTTTAACCCAATTTCTAGGGGTATGTACCACCGAAATTGGGAAAGCCGCAGCGCTCACTTCCGGTCTAGTAAAAATTGAGGTGTCTATAAAACAAGCCTTCTTGGCCAATCAGTGTGGGTATGAGCCACATGAGAGGGTACAAAAAAACAAGCTTAGAGAGTATGTGCCAAGCAGGTTCCAATAAAGCCCCTATACAAGTACCGCGATCTGCTCTCCCCCTCGCCATAGAGTTTCCTAATATACACTCGAGGGAACTCTGGCGCTAGTGTCTATGGCAACGGCAACGAACGGTGCTTCAGTGAGCGTGGGAATGATGGGTAGTACACATATTTGACCAATTTTCGTACTTTTGGCCTGCTTCTGGCTCCGTGTGTGTTCGGGTGGCTTGGAGCTGTTTTTTCACGTAAAAAAATTTGCAAATATTCAGCGTTTGCGCTTCTCCACCTTATTCTTATAGGCCTATCATTTCGAATCGGGTCACGAAGTCCGAAGGAGTTCATTCGTTCCTTCAAAACAAACCGTAACCCAGCAATAAACGAAGCCGCAAGTACGATTCGCCGCTCGCAAGTACGAAAACTAGGCAAATGTGTGTACTACGCACCATTCCCATGGTCGCTGAACGATCGCAGCGCCAGAGTCACCTCTCGTTAATTTTAGGAAACTCTATGCCCCTCGCCGCCTCCTCTCCGGCGCGTTGCCTTTCTTTCGCTTGCGACAGTGGCGTCCCCTGTAACGCGCCACGAGCTTGCAGTTTGTTTTCGAGCCGGTGGCGCGCCGCCGCTGCTGCATTAGTTACAGCCTCTCCTGTGCAGCCGTGCCTCGCATACGGCTTTATGTAATGATTCTTTTGCGTTGATTTTCTCATCAAGACTGGGTGCGCTCACCATCAATATTACGGCAGAAGAGCTGCTGCAAGTCATGCACAAGTTGTAGTGAATTGCACGTCGTTTAAACTTCTTTTTCGCAGCATAGTGTTTATTTGTGTATCCGGCTATGTATGTAATTTGTGTAACCCGGCTATGTATATCAGTGCCATGGCGCTGATATACATAACCGGGTTTATTGAGAACAGGTTGAAATTATATTAAGTAAACTCGGCACGCTAATATTGAATCGGTAAGAAATATTTCAATCGCAGCTGCGGTGTCTTAAGCCACACCGTTTGGAAAGGAATAGTTCCAGTGTGTACAAACTGTCTCGATAATTTAAAACTGCAGCAGTGTCAACTATGTCCATAAAAGTGCTCACTCAGAACTTCGTTAAGTTTCACATGCTACCTCTCCTCTGCCTGTCCAATGACTTGTGCACGCAGTACGCCGTTCTGAGATATTTGTATCTGCGGCGCAGTTTGCAAGTATTGTCTTGGGTTTTACATGTCTTCATGGGCTTGCAGATAATGTAGGTGATAAAGCGTACCGTGATGTAGAGGTCGAAAAACGCAGTTGCGTCATCACTGTCGAAATTACTGCTCGCCCATTTCTAGCGATGTATTATCTGAACTCAACGCACAGTATCATATCAAAGCAGTGAGGAAGTTCGGCACATTGTCATATGTATTGCAACAAAGCGTTTTTTTTTTTTGCAAATGCCAGTGGTTCATTTTATAAGGAGCACACGCGACGTGTCTTCCAGCGGGGTATGTGCCACAGATATTGGGCGAGCTCCACTACTTAATTCCCTTCAGTTAAACGTTCAGAGTTTGAAAATAGAAGCAGCTTGACCCTTCGACAAGGCTGGTGAAAACCGTGCAAATGGTGGTAGTACCACTATAGAGCAAAGTAGAACAATGTATTAGCACTGTGATGCCGCTATCTTTGTAGTTTATCCAGTCCCCGCGACGTCAAGTCGGCGAATCTGCTTCAAATTGTCATTATTATCGTATTCAGAAAAAGCGGGCATTGAGGAGCTTCTCACCAGCTGCTTGCGCGTCACTGGCGCCATGTCGTGGAGCATGACGAGTGGCAGGGACACCGGCATAATGGTGTTCACCGAAGCACCCACTGCCACTGGCAGACTGAAGTAGAGGGCGCTGTGCTCCGTGTCTGTGGACTGCGAAGACCGCGCCGCGTTCACGACAACCCGTGTAGCGACTTGGTGACTTGGTAGAAAAAGTGCCTGACGAAGCATAACTTCACGCACTTGCAGTCGACATCATCAAAACAAAGGTTTCACCAAAAAGGCTAAGCAATGAATTAGATAGCAACAAATTATAATTCTAAATGGAGTTGTTTTGGTCAAGTGGCTGCAGCTAATTTCTGTAGCATCAGGTCTGCCGTAACTCAACGAAACGCTGGTGTACCACTGCGCGCTGGCATTAGCAGACGCGACCACCGCAGCAAGCGAAAGCGAAATGCCTTCAACGTAAAGGTGGACAGTGAGAGCACAGCACCTACGAATGTATGCGCCGTCTTCTGATCCCTGTTTCTCAACGTCCGCGCTTGCTGCCGGAGCTACGCAGCCTCCCTTCTGGGACACTCTATTAGCTTTTCACGTGAAACAAGACGACTGACATATTTTTACTATACACTCGCATCGGGACCATGGGTTGCCCTCGCACTTTTCGTTCTTCAATACTGCAGACCGTATAGAGGTCCGAGCAGGATGAGAGCAAAATACAATAAAAAACATATGCACGTAGTCAACACGGCTTGCACTACTCGCAATGGGATGGAAAGCTATACAGTGCGAGAAAAAAAATCGCATCATATCCACGAAGTGATGAGTGGGGCGAAGCGTCCATTCGTGCGTGTGTCCGACCGTCCGTCCGGTCCGTCCGTCCGTCCGTCTGTCTGTCTGTCTGTCTGTCTGTCTGTCTGTCTGTCTGTCTGTCTGTCTGTCTGTCTGTCCCTTTTATCTAGTGAACACTCCTAATACCGCCATCTCGCATGTTTTCATCATATATTCATGATATATACCAGTACCACCATCCAGCGAACATTCTAAGGACTAACAAGAGGTGGCTACTACGACGACACGGACGTATGACCTACGGCCGTAAGGAGCTTCGCCCCTAAAAATTGAACAAATCTCGCACACAAAACGCTCGCACGTATACATTCGACGCATTGGATGTTATCGCACTTGGACTCAGTATGGAACCTCGCGGCGACGGCAAAATGCTGACAGAGGGTCCATATAACTGCTATCGCAACGATATGTAGGATGCACTCACGAATGATGACCATATGTGCACCATCTACCGCGGACCAGCCGCGTAGTTTCTTGGACAGGAGCGAACACTTTTACGTTCATGTCATACTTTATTAAGGACGCAGCGAGAAAGCTAAAAAAAAAACAAACTCCCAAGCATTTCCTTGAGGGTGAAAATGGTTAAGTGCGAATGTACGGGGTGATGCTATGAGGGGTAGTAAAGTTAAAATCCGTTGGCAATGTGATCCCACGTATACTCCCCCGTGAGATCACATTGCGATTCCCAGGAACCATTAGACCCTCTCGGGAAATCTTGGTGAGTTTACGCGTATATGTGAGTAAATTCGCACTATAATGATGTATATGTCCGCGGCCCGCTTCGCCCGCTTGCGCTCGGCATCACGGGCCCTTCGCCGCGCTGCCTTGTGTTCAACCGGCACGACATCTTCAATGACGCGTGCAATGCTCGCATTCAATTGCGTTGTACTCATTGTTGGAGGTATCGCAGTCGAGGTATATGCCTGCGTTGGATCCATACCTACGACGACTTGCCGATCTCGAGCAAGTCGTGGGGGCGCGCGCAGCCACGGAGCGGAGGGCGGAGCGCGCGCAATCACGTGGTGTGTGACGTCACTGCACCGTTGCTACATCCGCTCCCTTGCACCGTTGCTAGGGGAGAGTAGGAGGCGCACCGCGGACGGCGTATTAAGGGTCGCTTATAAAGTTCATTCGCACTTAAAATGCGGATCACTTTATACTCGCACCTACTCGCAAATCTGGCGTCGGCGGTGTCGTCTGCACTCCCACTGCGCACGTTCGCGTCTCGTGCCAACTATTGACCTCCTCTCTTCTTTCGCCTCGCAAGGCCTACGCAAGCAGCGTCTGCTAGTAAGAACCGACTGCTCACGCTGCCCAACCGTTCACTGGCCACCCGTATATGTAGACAACGGATCGCGCGTTTGGAATTCAGTCAAGGGCGTCTTGGCTTTCGCTTGACTTGACGCTTTGCTTGACTCTAGTTGATGCAATGGAACTGACAGTACCTTCAACCAGTAGCGGGGTACAACCCAACATCAGCGTCCCACCGCTCGTTGAAGGCAAGGCTTCTCCTTTATTCCATAAATAAGAATAATTAAGACGAAATAACAATAAAGCATTCCCAAACCATATACCCACTATACGCTACATTAACGCGATACCGGCGCCACTTAGCGACGCATTTGCTCGATTTCTCCCATGGGAAGATGCGGGCGGCTTCTTTAGGGCGAAGGTCCTAAAAACATACACGCATACATACATGTCGTCACCTGTATGTATGTATGTATGTATGTATGTATGTATGTATGTATGTATGTATGTATGTATGTATGTATGTATGTATGTATGTATGTATGTATGTATGTATGTATGTCTGTATGTATGTATGTATGTATGTATGTATGTATGTATGTATGTATGTATGTATGTATGCATGTATGTATGTATGTATGTATGTATGTATGCATGCATGTATGTATGTATGTATGCATGCATGTATGCATGTATGTATGCATGTATGTATGTATGTATGTATGTATGTATGTATGTATGTATGTATGTATGTATGTATGTATGTAGTAACCGCCTCACAGCATATCCACGGAGTGAATGATGATGAGTTAATTGGGGCGAATCTTCAGAGGCTTTTATCGGCAAACTATGAATCATGCGCTGGCCACCTCCGTTCATGGTTTGTCTGTCTGTTTGACGCGCGGACGCACAAACGGATGGATGGACAGACGCACGCAAGGAAGCAAGAACGAACGAACGAACGCTTTGCCTCACTCATCATCATTCAATCCGTGGATATGCTGTGATTTTTGTGTGTGCGTGTGTAAGGGGAAGGGATGGTTAACCACACTTCGAGTATGTTCATGCGTGTATGTGTGTGCGCGTATACATAAACGCTAGCATAACCAAAAAGTTTTGAGGGGAGCTCACAGCGGGGACGTGAACCCCGTAACCTCTCCCCTGTCACCTAGTGCCAATGCGGGCTATCCCTTCTATCAGCCGCTCGTAGGGTATCCATGGTAGGGGGGCACAAAGTGCATTGGAGCACAGTGAGAGACTCCAAAGCCTACAATACGACGGCGATCACTGCCGTAACGGCCCCTAGCGCCGACATCCTGACAACGTTTGGGCCCTTGTAAGAAGGGATAACCTGACGTGCCTGCGGCCAGAAAAGGCCGTGCATCTGCCCAAGACTGAGTTCGACAGTCGCAACTCGGGCTTGTTGGCTCTAGGGCATGTTTCGGTAACAATGGTTGCCCGGACAGGGCACAAGAAGGCAACAAAGAAACCGCCATAACGGACGTGAGCGTCTTTTTGTTGTCTTCTTGAGTCCCGATATATATATATTGCATTACCACTGTCACAAAATATTATGACAGCAGGTGGGTTACCTTAGCAAGGCGCTAAAGCGACTCAGATAAAGCGGGGAGAGGGCGTTGCGCATGCGTGCCTTCCTTGCGCGACTACACTCAGAGGCTTCAGTTTGGTTCAGATCTCGCATTATGTCAACTGCGTTGGGACGCCCAGTATGCGCGCATTTTCTCCACATACATGCCATAAGAACGTGTCGAGAGAACATGATAGCGTATACTAACGAGGTTGATCACGATGGGCAAGATGGCGTTGCACAGCGCGGCTGCGGTCATAAACTCGGCCATGAGCGAAGAGGCGACTGTTAAAAGCACCTGCTTCACCAGGTCCGACTGCCGGCTCCAAAACTGGTTGTCGAACGCCACCTTGGCTAGGCCCGCATTCTGCGAAAGAGAAGTGCAACGCAGAAATTTGTTGTCGCGTATCCGCTTGTTACATTTTCCCGGATCTAAGCTCTGACACAACAAGCCCGTATAGTTCCGAAAGACCTGGTCTACTTACTCTTGCGTGCGCGTTTAGATGAACATATGTAACTTTTACCCAGTGATATCTAACCTGTCGGCGTAGCCGCATCCCAGCTGGTACTGCGGGTTTGGTGACGGGACGTAACAAGTTAAGGTGAGCGAGTACTGGTGAGCAACACACGATGTTGACAAACCCGATGATATCGTGGGTGCTCGTTCCGACTGACTAGCAGCCCTTCCGGAAAAGAAAGCTGCCCTGTGTAACCGATAAAAATTCCGGCCTATATGCAGGGTCATGCTTTTCGTAGTTGAACGTCAGGCTATAGAAGGGGAGTGGTTCAGGAGACTCGTTTCCCACGGCCGTTACCTGCGCCAGCTATGCTGGTACATCACCAACGCGACATCGTTCGACAGCGACATTTATATTCACCCCTGCTTCGCGATGCCGCCACATTGATACATGCTATCGGCACATTCCTTGCGCGGTTACTTAGCTACGCCGAAACTTAAGAGCTTGAATAGCTAAAAAAGCTGTTCAGGAAACGCAGTAAACGCTGCCTACCCGTACAGTCAATGCTCATGTGGACTTGCGAACCAAAATTATTGCGCTGAACGCCTCGGAAAAGAAGAAGTAGTAGCGAGTCAGCGCAGCAGGAGGGAGCAAGAACAAGCAAGTAAGCAAGCAAGCAAGCGGGCAGGACAATCCTGCCCGCTTGCAATCCTGCCTCAGTCAAGCCAGCAGACCCACATTCCGTCCAAACCTCAGTAGGATATTTTGTTTGCAGGGGGTAATATGTAACTTGGTGATAGTTGCCTTGACGTGAAGGCAATTTCTGTTAGGGACCCTGGTTTCATTCTGGAGTTTCGTTATGCAATTCGCAATCTAAACTGGTCTTCTGGGGTTAAGCAGAGCAAGATAAGACACAGGTTTTCACTGCGCTACATGTGCAACAAGACTGAGTCCCTCAGTGAAGCCAGTGTATTCTTACAGTGTGCTTCTAAAGTGCATTTCAAATAAAAACAGTCCACACCGACCTCTGCGATTCGCGTGATGACCGAAGCGGCGCCGTAGGCAACGATGACGCCCCACGGCAACCGGCTGGTGAGAGACGCGAAGCGCTGCGTAGGGTCGGGCCGGAAATCGGGCGTATCGTCTCCGTCCACGTCCACCTTGACCCGAAATTGTTCCGCGCTGGTCTGCGGCGTTCGATTCAGTCCAGTGCGAGGAAGCGACGAAAGAACCGACGCGAAGAGGACGATCACGCCGAGAAAGCACGTGATCAGATCCCTGCGCAGCATGATTTGGTTGATGTGTGGGGTTTAACGTCCCGAAACCATCATATGATTATGAGAGATGCCGTAGTGGAGAGCTCCGTAAATTTTGACCACCTGGGGTTCTTTAGGATTGGCCGCTAGGGGGCCACGGTGTGCGGACGCGCGTCACATCGGCTCCGCAGATTTTCTATGGTTTTCGGCGATTTCTTTCCAGCCACTGAGTTCAGAGTATTCCCAAGTGACTGCGAAAGTCCTGCGGTCTCTCCCGATACCATTTGTGCAGGTGAGCCCGTGTTTCGGTCACTTTTCGAAGATTGCCCGTACCGCCACGCTGGCACGACAGTCAAGCCAGTAGACAAGGCACGGTAGGCCTGACAAGTCGTCGGAGCAAGCGGGTGCCCCATCCGCTGCGCCGGCGCCCGAAATGGAATTCGTGCAAGTCGAAGGGGAGGAGATATCGCCGACGGAGTTCGGAAAAGAGCAGGGATGGTGCGAGGTCAAACGAAACACCAAGAAGGCGGGTGGAGACGCCGACCCAGCGAAGAACCAGCAAGCAACGCCAGCGTCTACCGAGAAGGCGGCGTTTATACAGAAAGCGACGCAGTACGTGCGGAAGATCGCCATGACGAGCCGAATGCCCAACCTGCCGACGGATGACTACAAGATCATCGTGCGACCCCGAGATGGCTTCAACGTATCCCACTACCAGAAGGACCGCGTCCACTGCTGCATACGCAACTGCTGCAGGGGTGGGACGCGAGGTAGCCGAGGAGGACAGCGTCTGTCTCAATGAGCGACAAAACGTTATTGTGGTAAGCACGCCGTCAGAAGATCGCGCTAGACGATATGGAGGCATTTGCAAGCTGCGAATTGGCGACTGCGAGTTCGAAGCGAGTGCCTACAGAGCGGCTCCGGAGAACACGTCCAAAGGCCTCATCAGGGGCATATCGCTAGACGAAAAGCCGGCGGACGTCGTGAGAAGTCTGGTTAACCACCGCAACCCGAGCGTCCTGCATGCCAAGCGCATGGGAAACACGACCAACGTAATAATCCTTTTCGACGGCTACTACGTGCCTCGTTACGTGAACTACGGCGGGATGGTGATAAGGTGCACTCTTTACAAGAAACATATCGACATGTGCTACGAGTGTGGTCGTCTGGGACACAGGGCCGACGTGTGCCCCAACCCGAACGACAAGAAGTGCCGTGGGTGCGGATGCGGCAACCCGCCCGACGATCATCGGTGCGAGCCGGTGTGCCAACTGTGCGGAAAGGGTCACCTCACCGGAGACCGCAAGTGCAAAGCTAAGTACAAGACACCCTACCTAGTCAAGCGCCGACAGTGGGAACGCAGAATGCGCGAGGAGGCTGAGGCCGCCTACAGCAGTAGCAGCACCGTCAACGACGGGGAGGAGGGCTACGGACGACGCCACGCACCGAGACGACGTCGCGGCAACAGTCGATCGGCCTCGAGGGCGACCCGCGCGCGGAGCCGCACTCGCTCCCGTACTCGTTCTCGAGCCCGCTCTCGCAGCGTCTCCCGACCCCGTTCAGCGAAGCCTCGCAGCACGTCGACGGCCCGAGCCAACCACACAGCTGCAGCCAAAGGCGGAGGAGAGGTTGACCTCCATAAATTGAGGTGGGTGGACGTCGCCTCCGGACGCGCGCCCAGCGCACCGCTAACGCGAACCGAGACTGCCATTGATAGAAACCCAGATGTAGACAGACGCGGTAGCTCTGCTTACAAACGCAACAGCGAGTCAGAAAGTCTAGTGCAGAAACGATTGGATCAATTCGAATCAATAATCCAAGAACTAAAACAGGAAAATGCAAGGTTAAGAAACGAAATTGCCACGTTGAAGGGGGAGGCCCCGACAGTTCCCTTTCCTCCTCCTCCTCCAATTAAACCCGTCGCAGCCGACGCGGCTGCTAGTACAGCCGAGAGTGGGGAGGAGGTCATGGAGGCTCGAGACGCGCACCCCGCACCCACCAAGCGTAAGGCACTTGACCCGGAACAATTCGACGTCAAATCGCAGAAACGCGAGAAGGAACTCCGCGAACGAGTCGATAGACTCGACGACAAGGTAGACGCGATAATGACCCAACACGCGCAGCAAACCACGCAACTTAACAACGCAATTGCTCAGCAAACCGCACAAACCGAACAGTTGAGCATTGCAATATCTCAGCTCACAAAAATGGTTGCGACGCTTCAAACGCGCATAGACAATATCGAAATGCGACTTCCGGGCGCAGTGGGTCGCCCAGTACGAACGACTGGGAAACCGTACTTTAGGCCGTTACCTGACGAAGAGGCGCAGGATCAGCCGGACGGCAAACCATAACACGTACAGTCACCATGGCTCGACACGAAACCACACAAACACAACGCCCACAACAGCATAACACACGGAAGACGTTCACTATCTGGCAGTGGAACTGCAGGGGGTACAGGAGGAAACGGGCGCTTCTCCAACAATTCTTACGTAGCCGGCAACGACCGGACGTAATACTATTGCAGGAAACCAATGACCCGGTCAAGCTGGCGGGGTACAAATCTATAGACGAAGCTGTGACCGCGGGAGCCCCACCGGCCGCTGCAACGCTGGTGCGACGCAACCTCACCGTGGCGCAACGCGAACTTAAGAACGTTAGCATACCGCATGTACTCATAGAGCTCATCCCGACGAAAGGGCGCGGCCCCGGCCTGTTTGTGCTGAACGTGTATAGCAGACCCAAAGCCAGACACCGCTTTAGCACGTTACTGCGAGAGGCGCGCGAGGCAGCTGCCGACGGGCCCTTGCTCATCGCAGGCGACTTCAACGCGCCCCACGCGGCGTGGGGGTACGGCTACGAAACGCCAAAAGGTAAACGCCTTTGGGATGATGCGCAGAATGAGGGCCTCGAGCTCATCACAGACCCTTCCGCGCCTACGCGCAGGGGCAACAGCGTATGTGCAGACACCTCACCCGACCACACATTTACCAAGAACGTTGCTAGCGCGCGATGGCACAATACACAGGAGGACCTGGGTAGCGATCACTCAGTGATCGAGATCCAGGTCGACGCTGAACCTCACCACCGCGTTCATCGGGAAGGTACCAAGGGCAAGAACCACCGGCTGGTGGATTGGGACGCGTTTCGCAAAGTCCGGAAAGAGCAGAATCGTGGCAGTGCGGCTATTAAGGATATAGATAGCTGGACTGCGACGCTCAAGGGCGATTTAGAAACGGCGACGCGGGAGGTTCCGCCAGAAGCACAGCTCGAAGTGGTAGACAGCAAACTCCTACACATGTGGGAAGCCAAGCGCAGCCTGCAAGACAGGTGGAAGCGTCAACGCCACAATCGAACGCTGCGCAGACGCATAGCACGGCTAAGCAGGGACATGGAAGAGCACGCGTTACAGGTATGCAAAACGCAATGGGAAGAGATCTGCAATGGGATGGAGAACCAGCTGGGACGGGCCAAGACGTGGCATCTCCTCCGGCACCTCTTGGATCCGGAGGAGACGAAAACATCGCACGCACATAAGTTTAACAAGTTGCTGCACGACTACAAGGGCACCCACGCGGACTTTCTAGATGACGTGCGAAGCCGTTACTTTCAGTCACGTAGCCCCCTCGCGCATTCGGCATACGCCTGGGAGGGTGAGGGTAACGCGGAGCTAGACGAGGACTTCAGCGTTGCAGAGGTGAGGGCGGTGCTGCACAGGCTCAACACAAAGTCGGCGCCAGGCCCGGACGGGATAACCAACAAAGCGCTACGTAACTTGGACGATGAGTCGATAGAACAACTGACGGCTTACATGAACGAGTGCTGGAATGCGGGCGCTATACCGAACTCGTGGAAAACGGCGCGCATAATTATGATCCCCAAACCGGGCAAACGAGTACAGATTGACAACCTTCGACCGATATCCCTGACGTCCTGCGTTGGTAAGGTCATGGAACACGTGGTTCTCGCTCGCCTTACCAACTACCTAGAGGACCGAAACATGCTCCCACACACGATGCTGGGGTTCCGTCGTAACCTTTCCACGCAGGACGTTATGCTTCAACTCAAGCACGATATCGTAGACAATCCCACACGATCTACCAAAGCGATACTCGGGCTCGACCTCAAAAAGGCGTTCGACAACGTTAGCCATGCTGCGATACTTAAAAGTATACGAGCGTTGGGACTGGGCGAGAGAACGTACCACTACGTACGGGATTTTCTTACGGGCCGCCGGGCCCGATTAGCGATCGGCGGACTAGAATCGCAGGACATATACATGGGTTGTACGGGCACGCCGCAGGGATCCGTAATCTCGCCCATGCTCTTTAACCTCGTGCTTGTCGGATTACCACAAAAACTCGCTGAGATAGAAGGCCTCCACCATAGCTTGTACGCCGATGATATCACCCTCTGGGTTGCCGAGGGAAATGACGGCCACGTAGAGCAAACGCTGCAGGAAGCCGTCGACGTGGTGCAGGACTACCTTCGCGACACTGGCCTCGAATGTTCCGCCGCTAAATCGGAGCTCCTGCTCTATAGACCCTCGCGCAGGGGCCGTAAACCCAAGAACGCCGATTCCGCATTCGAGTGCGCATATAGAGAAATTAATGTACGCACATCAGACGGCGCTGTCATCCCACAAGTTAACAACATTAGGGTACTGGGCTTGCGCCTGTCCGCCAACGGCCACAACGGCGAAACCGTTCGCAGACTAGAGGGTGCGGTCAATGAAACAATCCGGTTGCTGAAACGAATAACAAATCGGCATAGCGGAATGAAGGAAAGCAATACCATTCGCCTGGTACATGCTTTCGTTATGAACCATATAACGTACGTCGCCTCCTACCTCAAGTGGCAGGCGACTGAACGCACCAAACTAGATTGTCTCATCCGCAAGGCGTACAAACGCGCAATCGGATTACCGGCCAATACCAGCACGGAAAAATTTCTCGAGCTGGGGTTGCACAATACTCTAGATGAGATAATCGAAGCACACAACATCGCCCAGTACGAGCGTCTGGCGAAGACCAGAACTGGTCGACACATCCTCGAGACACTAGGTATCAACTACCATACGCAGCGCGGCGAAAAGGTCGGGATACCCAGACGTATTCGCGAGCGCATCGTCGTTCTGCCGTTGCCTAAGAACATGCACCCGACACATCACATCGGTCGGCGCAACAGGCGCGCCCAAGACCTTGAAAAGAAATTCGGCAATAGCAAAGACACAGTTTACGTGGACGCGGCCCGTTACGACTGCCACCGTGGCTTCGCGGTCGCGATCACGGATCATGTAGGAACTTGCGTCACGAGTGCGACGATAGGCACGGAAGAGACGGAGGCAGCCGAAGAAGCTGCCATAGCCCTCGCGATAGCCACCACGGACGCCGAGGTGATAATAGGCGACTCGCAGGCGGCGATACGCAACTACGCCAGCGGCCGGATCTCCCGCGAAGCGGCCCGCATTCTTCAAATTCACGAACGCAACATCTGCCGCAAAAACGACAGTTTCCTCGTATGGACCCCCGCCCACACGGACCCTCCGCTTGCGGGCAACGCGACTGCCCACGCCGCGGCTCGAGGACTTACACGCCGAGCTGCGACGCCTGCCGACAGTCCCGATGTCTCGCACACTTCGACAGCGATGCGGGAATGGACGTGGGGGGATCGCATGACCATGCACTTTCAGAGACATCACGCAACACTACAGACTGAACAGATGCAAATATCCACCACCCCACGCCAAACTAAACAAGAAACAGCAGGTTGCCTGGAGACAACTACAGACACACACGTACCCGAATCCGGTGATCCTCCGCCTCTGCTACCCAGGCATTTATACGTCCGACGCGTGTAAGGCGTGCGGAGCCAGAGCGACGCTGCAGCGCATGCTGTGGAAGTGTACCGGTAACGCGCAGCAGTCCCCTACGAACCCGGTAGACATGGCAGTCTCGAACCGCGAGGCGCAATGGGAGGCGGCTCTGCTCAGCCATGACCTTGCCGATCAACTGTGGGCCGTCCGGCAAGCCCAGGATGCCGCCCGGGTCCAAGGACTCGAGGCCGTCACCTAGGCAGGGGTGCTTGTAGCCCCACCCCGCTCAATGACGCCGGACATGTTCAATAAAGTTTTTACTCACTCACTCACTCACTCACTCACTCACTCACTCACTCACTCACTCACTGGGGTTCTTTAATGTGCACCCAAATCAGAGCACATGGGCCTACAACATTTCCGCCTCCATCGATCCCTGCGCAGCAGGCAAGGCGATTGAGGCACACTTTTGACACTACAGCCTACTGTACAAAGCAACGCAAGATTGCCATTGAACGCTTCCGAATCACTGTGTGGCAACAAAGTTCAGCACAAGGCTATGCTGGTCAGCTCATTTTTAAGTGATGAAAATTGTACACACGAAGTCTGCATTCTGTGCAGGGCTTATTTTACCGCAGGATCCACTTGTCGAACGGTCTGAGACTGAGCGGCCGGCGCACCGATCAATCGCGTAGATTATGCTCAAGCTTGAAGCGTTCCTTTTTCGATTACACTTGGTCACTTATGTAGTCTACACTTTACTGACAGCATATTTCTTGCTTATAACTCGGAAGATTAGGCTCCTTATTGTGGCGAGATGTTGTGGTTCTTTATATTTCATTTTGTTGTATGACTTAAAATAAGACTACATTTTAGTAACGATGGCGGAAACCGCTTAACAGTAATGTTTAAAGGTATTGCACATTACATCGCCGCAAATAAATACATGCTAATTAACCTCAATTACATCATTATTTGTTGTACCTATGACCGCAAGCACATGGGGTTGTGGATACGGAAGTAGATATACACGACACATACTACGACGCTTTCAAGTTTTCCAGACCTTGGATTAACACAACGCCATGGGCCCCTCCTATTGTGGCGCGCATTAAGTTCATTATGAAGTAAAAAGGGGGCAGCGATGTCTTATCTTCATCTCGTCATTGCTATTCGTTCTAGCGCTGCCCCTTTTATGCTTCGTTGTGAACCCATTGTTCTAGCACTGGCCCCTTTTTGCATCATTGTGAACCCAAACCAACTCGCCCTCCTATCTCTGGTTCCGTAGTGCATTAAATTCGTGTTATGAACGTGCGCTTTATGTCCAGTTTGTCTTATGGAAATGTGAATGACGATATTGTAGTGCATGTTACCACCATCTGGGGTAACATCCCAGATGGTGGTAACGACGGCATTCTACGACGGCATCCGGTCGTAGGACATCACATTCCGGACGCACAACACCACATCCTACTTACCATGATGCTGTCATGTAAGATTATGTGAAATTTCGACAGGTGTTTCTGCACGCAAGCGTTCGGTAACTATCACGCACGATCACAGTCGGTCGATCTGCACGCCATCCTTGTTGAATTGAAATGTCCAAACTGGGTGACGTGCTTTTGTATGCAATAATTATTATTCAGAACGCCTCGGAGACTTGGGGCTTTTCAGGTGCAGTTGAATTTGAAAATCGAAGTGAGTCCTAAGCAGAAACTTGCTTCATATTCATAGGTGCTTAAATATCATCTAACTCAGTGCACGATTACGCAGACACAGGAGGGGACAAACCGCAGCGCTGACTCGCAACTTAATTTTGATTGGAAAACATCAAAAGTAAAAGGAACACTTCAATCTTAACATCCATGTGACCACACTAAAGCAAGAAAATGTCAGGTGAGTTGACATATTGAACATTGAACACGGCGTTCTTTGCAAGGGAATGTATACTCTTGCGTATCCCAACATGTTGCACAGTGCCATTGCGCACCTATCTTTCATGAAGCTAAAGTTCAATCGACACACAGAGATCAAACCACACGAGAAAAGGGGGGGGGGGTGAACTATGCATCAGCGTGCCTTCTATAGTCCTACATGATAGCGAGGTCAGGTTCTTCAATAGCATGATATCTAAACTGTTTTGCTGTTAGAGAGTATATACTCGTGGGGTGCATCGGGGTTTTTATCATTGTTGATATGTCAGCTGGCCTGTGGCTTTCTTGCTTTATTGTGGTCACATGTGTGTGAAGGTTGCAGTGTTCCTTTTTTGTTGATGTTTTCCAGTATAAATTCAGTTGCGGGTGAGCGCTGTGGTTCATCCCCTCTTCCCTTGTGTCTGCGTGGTCGTGTGCTGAGTTAAGATATATGTAAGTACTGTCACCAACTGGTCGAGCTTCCAGTCCATTCATATACGTGTATTCGTGCTTTCAGTGAAAAATGCCTAACTCGTGTTTGAACATCTTCTATAGAGCCGCGATCGCCGACAACCGTCGCGCATAAGGCGAAGTTGTAAGCACGGAAACAGTGAATGAGTAAGAGATCGAAACTAAAAAGGTTCATTTCGGCAAACAAACGAGAAGAAGGGAAGGAATACTCACTGTCTTTGCAGGAATCTGCATCCGAGTATAGTTCCGGAGTAACCAATCCAAAATAGTATATTAAGCAGTTCGAAGAACCTGCATAAGCAGCGAAAAACAGAACGCGTAAACGTGGCAGTCATACATATATTTTTCATCTCTTGATTACTACACCATAGGTGGAGCAGTTTGAATGTCTATATGCATCATTTTAAGAGATACCAATGACCTTCTGTCTAGATGAGCTGGCCCGTAAACATGTTCTCGATGAGAGTGTGTTGATGAGCTGCTCTGCGTACATGCGTTAGATTAACAAACCTTTATAGCTGGAAACGAAGTCAAATTCAATATGAATGAGAAAGTCATGGTTCGATTTTGCACATTGAAGAAAAACGGGGCCTCCAAAGCTGGTAACTGGTGATGCACGTTGTATTTCCTAGTTAATTATTCATACCTTAAAATTTCTGGACGATATATAGATGCGGCAAGAGTGCACAACCATAGACAATGAACACGCTTTTGGCGACAACTGCGCTATATGATGGTAATGTAAGTTCTCATGATCCAGGTATTAATTCTAATCAGAACTATTTTCCTGCTTACGAGCATAGGCGTAGCAACCCAGTAACAGAGCAAATCTTATCATCGCGTTACACGAAATGTTGAAAGGTGGCCAACAAATTAAACCGTACAACTGCACTGATTGCACAATAGTGTGCAAACTAACATCACGCATGCGAACAAAATAGCACTTGCCTGCACTTTTCTAGTCTGTTTAGCCTCAACCTGGCGTAGCAGCAGATGATCTCCTCTGCTTGGGCGTTAAGTCGGCTATCACTGAAAGATTAACAATGAATAAATATGCTGTTTCTGACAATGTACTCAGCGCTTTTGCGCCGTCACTTCTGCTCGACGCATGGTGGTTTACATAAAGGCGGCAGTGTTCAAAAATATCTTGATGCTTTGCGAGCACTAGGCAGAACACACATGTAGATATATCTGTGACGTATTTTTCTGTGATTTGTTTTCCCACAATGTCTGCAACATCTGCTGCGACTACTCTTCATAACAGACCACACACACGCGCAAGAAAAAAAAACTTGTTACCTTTTTACTTTATCTACTCACAGGTGTTCCCTTCGACACGTCTTCATAAAAACATGCAATCACAAATGTGTCTGCATAAACATAGTTGCAGCCTTGTCAGACTTTTGATTCAAGCAGTGTGGACTCACGAAGGCAATTGGTGCCACAGCACCTTCATCCCGAAAACAAATACGCCATCAACAACGACTAGATGTAACAGTAGCACACTGTGAAGGGTAAGTTCCGTAACAACGTAGTTCGCAAATCGTATGATCTAAGCAGAAAAGGTTGACCATGAATCGGAATCGCGAAATTGCCGGCCTTTTCGGTGAAAGGCCGGTGGCCGACGAAGACTGTTACCTGATTTTTTTTTTATCTTCCAAAAATGAAACTTGGAGGACGCTTGATATTTGAGTTCAAGAGTAGGACCCGATAGCGTAATCGAGCCTCATGTGCAAAGCCTTCTCAATGGCTAGTCTGGCTTGAATGGCCAGTCAGTGCATGCCCAAATGGTGTAAATAGGTAACGGAGTTCTGCACGCATAACACTGGCCATTTAAAACTATCCTGTAGAATGCTTACTACGAATTCAGTTCTTCCTTTGGCGCGATTCTGTTACGGGGCCAGTATGCGTCCGCAAGGCAACAGGCGAACCAGTGCTGCTGCTCACTTTGTTGATGCTTTTGCTGCTGCTGATGATCAGATATGTACACTGTCGTCATTTATGAAAGGGAACACGTGAGCGCGGGGCCTGCGCTCTGCGGCAGCTGCCCACAAGACCATCGTCAACCGGCGGCAAAAGAAGAGACGTTCGCTTTTGGCGTCATCTATTGGCAAGCAAAACAACGAGTTATGGACACTGGACAAGCACTGCAAGATACTGTGGGCAGCCGTTGTAGAGAGCAGGTCACGCGATCTCGTGTTCCGTTTCTTAAAGAATGACAGTGTGCGAGGTCTTTTTAATGGGTGGCCCTTTGAAACACCCACTCGTTGCGCGATTCCCGTTTTGACAACTTGGGCGATTCTACGCATCTGCTACGATGTACGTGCGCTGAGGAGACCCCTCCCCCAGCACATTCATATAGCGTTTCTTTTTTTGAGGCAGTGTAATAAAACGGCGTGGTTCAGTGGTAGAACACTTGCTTGCTACGCCGAAGACCTGCGTTGAACACTCACTCGAATAAATTTTTTATTATTGATCTTATTTGCATCTCTCTAGATTTTTTGGTTACGGACAGCACTGACTTTCCGCTCACAGCCAACAACACTGACACCGGTATTTTTTTTTCGAAATGAGCTCTTTAACGTTCTCGCGTTAAAATGGTTTGCAAGACGCAAGGGTTGTGTCCCTCGGAGCGAAACTGAGTGCACTGCGCTGGCACACTTACTGGGTGTGCAGGCTTGCGTAGTAAACGCAGATGGAGGAGAGCGCCGACGCAGCCAGTGACACCGGCAGCATGATCAGCGTCCAACTCCAGAATGAAAGTGACGAGCTGTGTGTGGAACGAAAAAAAAAGAAAGTCCTTGTAGTGGTGAAGTAATAGGTGAAGGACAATTACACACAAAGAACGCATACATAAAGGCTACACGACGTGTGCTGGAGTCCTTTGATCTGCGTGGTTCTAAGTGTGCGCCCTGTCTTCGGGCAAAGCAATAAAGCAAGCAAATAAGAAGAATTTTTTATATATGGTTGTTTTGGGACGTTAAACCCCACAAATGAATGAATGAATGAAATAAGAAGAATTTGGCCAATTTTGACATTATTAACATTTCTGGGCAAGCAAGAAAGGGCACTGTATATTGTAAACGTATTCCGCTGCATGCCTTATTTCCGTCTTTCTTGTTCTCAAGTCGTGTGTTATAGGAACGAGCTACTGATGCCAGATGTGACAATGTCATCACTGCTGAGCTTCCTGAAACATAAAGGGGCCAATGAAATCGCAGTAAAGTGGTGATTTCCTGAAGAAAACATTTAGATAGGACTTGTTTTCGTCTGGACTAAATCTTTGTTGTCGAAATGTTAGCCTCAAGAAATTAAATCTTCATTTCGTAAGAGAACATGAGTATAAACTCTCAAATAAAATTGAATCGGTGATTGACAGACTAATTTACCGACGAACCAACCATGGCCATTGGCCATGTTCCATGTATGGCCATTATGGCCATACATGGCCATGTATTATGACCATGGCCATGTAGGGCCATTGTTCGCATCAACGAGACCTGTACCTCGTTGACGCGGACAAAGAAATGCTTCTTTTTATGACACGTGTAATCTTGCAATAAAGGTTTGCAGAGTATAGTTAAAAAAAGGATCAGAGAGGCAGGTGTGTGCGCATGAACTGTATTAATTACATAAATCAGTTTTATTGTAAAATATGCAACTTCAAAGTTGATACCTATCCATGTTGGCTGCAATGGCATCTGCGCCCGGCATGAACCAGTAGCTGGCGATGCTTCCCGCTACGCTGGTCATGTTGCCGCACACGCAGAGAGCCGCCAGAACGTCCTGGTCACGCCGAAGCCTGCATCCCCAAGTCAACACATTCTCAAAGCAAGCAGCTTTCGTCTTTCGCAATCATCGGTTTGGTCTGCCCTCCATAGCCCAGTGTACAGCTGCGAGAGCACGTATACTACATAGCTGCCAAGTTACCCCGATGATTCAGGCTCGGGAAACTGCTTCTTGGATGTGTACTTGCTCACTTTTACTCGCACTAGTACGACGTGCATTCGCTCACACCATTATTGTCCCACCTAGTCGCAATTATTCTGATGTATACGAATTATCAAGAGAAACGTACGCTTATTAATGAAATTTGATGGCATAATATAGTCACTAGTAGCAGTTAAGAATTCGCAGGAAGCCTTCCTATTGGGTTTCGCTGCATACTTTAAACTTGAACGTCATCTTTGGAGAAATCAACATCAGGCAAATATAGGGGATGAAGAAAAAGCAGTGTACACGCGCTGGGCATGAGGTGCGTAGGCAAGATAACCATTGGTAATTATAAGAGTAACTGACTAGATTCCAAGAGAAGGCATATGCGCGTAGGGGAGACAAAAAGTTAGGCAGACGAGATCAAGAAATTCGCGGGTACAGTATGAAACACAGGGCCAGGTTGACTGGCGGAGCATGGCAGAAGCCTTTGCCCTGCAGTGGACGTAGTCAGGCTGGCGATGACGAAGACGATAAAATGATGTCAGCCTTAGAGAGTCCCTTCTCAGCCGGAACTGTGTTCTCTTACGAGTGGTACACATCGAGAATGTAGGTACAACAATGCTTTGAGTAAAGATATCAAAAGCACATTATTCTTTCTTGGATATAATTTACATATAATCATTGGTGATATACAAAGGGGCGTCTTGTTGTAAAATTTGGTGTTTAGATTGACTAGGTATCCTCGAAAGTTACGCATGCATAACATTGGATAATGATCTGCGGAATGCGACTTCTCGTGTGACGGTTTCTGGGAATGCCTTGAAAGAGTTGGTAGTTTAGAACTTCAGATTATTATTCTTTTTTTTTCACGAAATGTATTTTGCGCCACAATCGAGCATACCTAACAAAGTACCAGGGAATTACTTGCAAGGTAACGCCGCCGCACTATAGTGTCAACAGCATCTGATATGGCTGATGAATGCGCTTTACATATTTTTTCCCGTGATCATTTATCATGTGAAACGTAACATTCATGTCGAAATGACATCGCTTACCGTTGTTCTTCAAGGTGTGCCTGATCATAGCCTGGTTCTCTGGAATGCAGCGATGACCCTGGAAAAGAGATAGTGTAAATGAAAAGTCATGCATCTCTCAACGGGCTGTCGGTTACGTTATACACTTGGCGTTTTTGGTTGCCAAAAAAATCGAGACAAACGCAAGCTGAAATAAAAAAAAACAATCTGCCCTCAAGATAAATTTGGTTGATAAAAGAAAGAACGAGCTATAAAGAACTGTCATCAGGCATTTTTCGCACGTCGTGGCTGTTCGGGATTGATAGCACTTTTTGGATGCACCTGTAGCTGCGGGGCTGCGCCTTCAACAACAACAACAACAACAACAACAACAACAACAACAACAACAACAACAACAACAACAACAACAACAACAACAACAACAACAACGACAACAACAACAACAACAAAACAACAACGACAACAACAACAACAACGACGACAAAAACAACAACAACAACGACGACGACGACGACAACAACAACAACAACAATAAACACTTACACACGGCGGCTACTAAGGGGCGGTCATCAGCGCGAAACCTCTGGAACTGGCCTGCACGTTTCGGAGATCCGCTTCCCGGCAGCACGACTTTGTTCTGGTGGCGGAACAGGATGCGTGGCCGGCGTCCCAGAATAGAGCCACGGCCACCAGTGGTGCGCGGCTCGGGTGACGCACTCGGCACGGCCAGCGATACGCGGCGTTGAGATCGTTGAGAACGCTGGAAATGAGGAAAATATGTGCCATTTGCTTCGGTTTGACCCTTTTTCATTTTCTTGTGATGCCGTTTCGGAAGAGGAGTGGTGCTTGGCAGGTTGATCTGGGACAACCAGGCCAATGGCATTGACCAGGCTCGCCACAACAGAAGCCTCGCCACTTTCCCGCCAGGGGATAACGCATGCGCCGTGGTACATTAAGAAATGCAGATTTCGTATGTGCAAATTCAGGCAGCATATGAGGCAAGGATTTACAAAAAAAGTGGTTTACTGCAGCTGGTTGAAACCAATAACAGAATATGTTGTCATGCGGTGCTCCCCGGAGATTTTTTTTAATCTGCTTAATAGGTTAATCAAGTGATTAAATATGCAATCTCTTCAATACTGTCTTCGAGCCAAGTGCTCTTCATTACGTTGCATATTGACAGGATCCAGCAATGACAGGTCAATTTTTTTATTTTTTTTGCGGCAACGCACAAGTTGCGTGGTGATCTTTTCTGGCGTCTAAAGACGGCCCGCGTTTATCAAGTAAAGCCACGTCACTTCGATCATGCACAATCGTACTGAAGGGCTCCCAATCACGCTTAGAGCGAATTAGCGTTGCTATGTTGTGCCGACCTTTGATACTGTGATGCTATACGGGCTTAGACTGATTCTCGTGCTATGCACGCCCATGGCTATTACCTTGATGTGACTGCCTGTAAAGACAATTTCATAGCTAAATTTCACATCAGTCTTAGATTATATAAAGTGACAACACAAGCGCCTTTACGCAACGCAGTATACGTTTTATTCTTCACTTACGCCAAGCATACTTCGCCATCATGATTTGGCGCTGCCTTGTATATAGTAAACATAATCCTGGGAAACATTCATCTACAGTGACAAATGAAAGTTCTGGTAGCTATGCACTTCTGCTTTTTGATTTGTATTCCTGTTCTGTGCTACCGTACATAGCGACGTTTTCGTGGACGCAGCGTCACTTATCACCTGGCCCTGCGAGTCAAGGGATGAGGTTGAGACGCGTACGCCGCCTGTAATGCTGCCCTGCGACGACTTGCTGCTGGGCGAACCGAAGGCGATGCCCACTCCTGCCGCAGCTGGCCCAGCTCCAGGTAAGCCTGACGTCTGCGACCTAGAGGCGGGATCGCGCCGGTGGTATAAGTGCGTTATGACGGTTAAGCCTATAGAGACCTTTCACGGATCTGTAGGTTAGGTTTTGACTTTACGATTCCGTTTGTGTCAAAATCATAAACGGTGCACCTGCAAAAAGAGTGCCAATAACATCAGATAAACTTAATGACACACCTCGATAGGCGCATGAAGAGGACAAGGTCGAAGCGGGTCTGGCCCACGAGCATCTCGCCAACAAGTTATTGCTGAACAAGTTGGCGAGATGCTCGTGAGCCAGAGGCGCTTCGACCTTGTCCTATTCAGGCGCCCATCGAGGTGTGTCCATATTTCAGTGATTCACCATACAAACCAATAATTCAGCTGAAGGCGCATCCAAAGTTGGACGCCTCAGCTGCTGCTCTAGGGCCACTTATAAATTACTTAATGTGAGTAACTATGTAGATGTCCTGGACCAAAAAAATTGACGTCGAAACGCCACTGTAGGTGTATACCGTGCTGCGTGATGCCTAAAGTTTATGCGAACAGTTTGTGTACTGTCAAACCTTCATTGTTAACCTCCAAGAGATCTCGTCAAACCTTTATCATTAGTCCTCCCCCTTGTTCCCTGATACCCCCTCCGCACGTCCTATGCGCATAGTTACAACACTAAATATACTTAGCGTTGAAACCTCGAGCCCGTAACGCACATCGGCACTGGCGATCGCCTCGTGCTAGCGTAGAGCAGGTGAGGTGCTGAAGGTGGAGCATCGGGACGCTGGTCCTGGGGCACGTGAAGCCGGTCGCTGTCCTCGAAGACGCGCGCTTTGTCGGCGAACAACTGGCGGCGGCGACTCCTGGTGCCGAACACATTTGTCCTCAGCTCCCGGCCTACTGGATGATTGGCCCCGTGCTGCTTGCCATGGGCCCCTTGGACATCGGGCTCTTTTCTTGCGACCTGCTGTTTGTTCTCCGGTTGTTCCACCGGGGCAGGTGGCTGCGGCTGTTCGGCCGGAATGTCCGGAAACCTGGGCCCGCTGTAGCAGCGAAATCGAAAGACTATTTCCAAGCACTACTGAAGGTCACGCGAGAATATTTAAAGTAATGTAAAACCAGCGGTAAGCACGAGATACCAGAAAAACACGATGGTACCACCTGAAACCCTAAAATAAAAGGGGGGGGCTACCCTGGAAGGACTAAAAAGTATATTAGGCACCTGAAGAGCTCCGGGTCACGTGACCTGAGCACAAGACCGTGATATGGCAGCAGAGGCGGCAGCGAAGCTCGAGGACTAAAACGCTACACATCTTTCACGCAGGGCTGTGGAATATTTCGTTCCGGCATCGTGCGGTGGTTTGGATGCGCTGATATCAGCCCAGCTATCTTCATCTACTTCAAGAAAGGCCATTCCACGTCAGCCCTCGTGTGATTGTGACGCTGCCTGGACCATCGAATCGCATTGGTTCCTCAACCCCGACGAAAAAAAAATTGCCCGCAGCTTCCCTCGGGGGAACACTGAGGAGGATGCGGAGCATATAATTGGTTAACGGGGTGTTAAAGTGCGACTTACTTGGGTCGATGGCTAAATTGGTTAACGTGGTTGTGAAATGGGGTGTTAAATTGCGACTTACTTGGGTCGATGGCTAAATTGGTTAACGTGGTTGTAGGAGGGGGTATTAAATGAGTGAACACGTACACACGTATGCGAAAGGACGGCGCTGGTCGAAGGAACGTCGATCATTGTGTTTGTGGATTCGTTAGAATTCATTTCACCGCGACCTTGGACGTCGACGCGCCGTACAAACCAACCGACGAGCGGCAACTGAGCGAGCGAGCGCCGACCTTGAGTATATATAAAGCGCGACGGCGCATGCACTGTCAGCTGTGGAATGTTCTCGAAGGAGAAGCGCGCGCGCGGCGCAGATGGCGACGGCGCGACGGCGCATGCGCTGTCAGCTGTCGAATGTTCTCGAAGGAGAAGCGCGCGCGGCACAGATGGTGGGCGACGGCGCGACGGCGCATGCGCGCGCGTCAGCTGTCGAATGTTCGAGAAGCGGTGCGGACGGCGCACTACAAGGCGCGAGTATAAGATGCTTCCGCATCTAAAACTACAAATTGACTGAACAACGCCCCCGTCCTTCACATGGCAGCAGAGGCGGCAGCGAAGCTCGAGGACTAAAACGCTACACATCTTTCACGCAGGTTTGTGCCCAAATTCCTGCTTGTTTCTTGAATTTTTGCCTGTTTCGTTTTGCTGCTGCTGGTGCTGCCACAAGTGTTCTGTTGTCTGTATTGACTCGATGAGACATGGCGAAAGAGATAAGAGCACTTTTCGAGGAACTTAAGCGTGAATTACGGGATGAATTTAAAGGCTTCAAGGAAACACTCGAGCGAGACTTTCGTAATGAGCTGAGGGAAATTAAGGCCCAAACAACGAAACGTTCCTTTCCTTTGACCGCGTCCTCTCCTTACGTGAGGCTTCCTTACAACCAAGTACCGACGGAGGAAGCAAGCGTACTCTGAAAGCTCCCTTAACCCGTCCTCGCGGGAGGAATGGTTGCCGTGCTCCTGCGTTCGAGATTATCGAATATAAGCTTTGCTCACAAGCGTTTATTCTGGAAAAAAAAGTTGGGTCACCACATCACTTCCAAATTGAAGTGTTAATATAGAGACGCGTGTACGCTTTCTTCAAACTACGATTACTGAATGTGAAAAGCCACTGTAGTCGAGCGCAAAACGTGGTGCATTCTAGCAACACTGAAACGCCCCACGGAGGAAGGAAACAGGTTTTTCCTTTCCTTCCTCCGTGGTGCAGTGCACGCACGCTCGCCGCTCGCGTCTCCCCGCAGGGGTGGGGTGAGAGGGTTGCCTCGAAAACGAAAACATCACGTGGGCTAGCTGTGAGGCGAAGCGCTCGTTCAGGGCAAGGAGCGGACCTAAGGGCGCACGAAGGTAGCCCCAAAGCAACCTTGAGCTGAGGAAGCGCCAAGGAAGCCTTTACCGAGGGCTCCTTAGTGAGGAAGCTTTCAGAGTGACATAAGGCGGCCTCACAAAAATGAAGGCTTCCTTACTGAGGAAAGGAACGTTTCGTTGTTTGGCCCTAAGTCCTCTGTGGTTTCCTTAAATACCGATTGTGAAGAATGAAAATGTAAAGCTCAAGGCGACCAACGCTATGCTAGAGGCCACGTGCGCTGATCTTGCTCAAAAGGTGAAAGGTCATGAGAGTAGGCTGCTACACCTTGAGCAGTATTCTCGTAATGCAAATGTGGAGCTCAAAGGTATCCCGTACAACGCCACTGAAAACCTTATAGATACAGTGATCAAAATTAGCGAGAAAGTAGGTGTACCACTTGAGGAAGCCGATTTTGAGTCGGTGCTCAGAGTACCAACCTCCAATCTAACAAAAAAGAACGTAGTAGTTCAGTTTGCACGGAGGCAGAAGAGGGACTGTTTCCTTGAGAATGCGCGTGCTACCCGGCTCAAGTGCTCTGACGTAGGCTTTGACTCGGAGGAGGCGTTCTTTGTTAACGAGCACCTATGCCCAGAGCTGAAACGTCTACTAGGTCAGGCTACTGCACGCAAACGCGAAACTGGCTGGGAATACGTTTGGGTGCAAAATGGCAAAATTTTCGCACGGCGCATGGACAACGCTCCAAAAATAAAGATTTCATGCAGTGGGGACGTTGCTAAAATGGTCAACCCATTATGAAAGCTGGAAAATAAGACCAATGTTCCAAGCTTTGAAGGAGCCCTTTGTGGTGCTATGGCGCATCTTATTATGCCGTTGATATGTGTTAAGGAGACACATAGTTGTATATGTTGCGATAGTCTACCCGGAGCAAAGGCCATATGCGCATGCGCTGTTCGCCACACATTTGTTCTCTTTCCGATATTTGTTGCTTGCTTTTTTATTTTTTTTTCTTGTGTGCTTTAATTTTGGAAGTACTGGTTTGTAGTTGCCGCTTTTGCTATTTTCTGGATTGTTTGCGTTTATGCCTGTATCGCGACATGAGTTGGGAAACAACTTGGCTGCGTTTTTCTGCCCTTGTTGATGAAATCTGTAGGCACAGTGATATTTTTCGTTGTCTGTTTCTCATTTGGAAGTATGTTACTACTTGTCTGCAAACTGACAGCACTTCTATGTTGACCCATAATAAACAGCAATGACTTTATCTTGTATTAGTCCAACCACACTCAAGTCGGATATTGTTGAAAAGTTTAAATCACCATTAACATTTTTACATATGAACATGCATTCATTCCGCCAAAAATATGATGACTTTTGCATTTTAATAAACGAGTTCGGGTTTTCCTTCTCGGTTATTATGCTGACTGAGACGTGGTACTCTGATCTTGGTGCCATTTCTTTGAATAGGAAATTGAAAAGGGGAGGCGGCGTATGCATGCTCACAAAACTGGGATTTACCTATGACCTCCTCGATGACTTTTCTTGGTCCACAACGGACATTGAGGTAATTTGTACAAAATGCGACAATTTTGTATTTGCTGTCGTGTATAGGCCACCTGATGGTAACTTGAGCGAATTTTTCACGTTTCTAGACGCTATTTTTTCGTTTGTAAACGTAAATGAATACTGTTCAATTTTAGGAGGTGACCTAAACATTGATATGCGGACAAAAACTCCTAAACAGGGCGAATTATCTGCGATTCTCGATTCCCATTTTTTGTTTAATGTAATAACCACCCCGACACGTATCACTGCAACTAGTGAAACTCTTATCGACCTTTTTATTACTAACCTAGCAATTAATGACCTATTTTCTGGTACCATTAATGTGACACTTAGCGATCACTTACCTATCTATTTATTTATTTTATTTATTTATTCATAATACCCCTAAAGGCCCTCGTGAGAGGGTATTACATAGGGGGGTGAGAGGGTATTACATTAGTAACTGATACGTACAATACGGCAAAAGAATTCACTGTAAGTATAATATATCAAGACATCAACGCGGTTTACACTGTCGCAGTTCCAAGATGAACTCGCCAGAACAAGCTGGAACGCAGTTTTTGCGTGCTCTATGGCTGATACCGCATATGACCATTTCATAGAAATTTTTTCTTCGGTATATAAAAAACACTTTCCGTACAAAGAAATAACTAAGCCAAACCGCGCACTTAAGCCTTGGGTAACGTTAAGTATATTGAAAATGATACGTACGAAAAACAGACTGTACCAGGTGTTCTTGAAAATCGCGATTTGAATGCACTGAAAGCGTTTAGGGCCTACAGAAACAGTCTTTCGAAAACTTTAAGGCAAACCAAACGCGACTATTACCATACTATTTTTAACGGTATCGTAGATGTCAAGCAAATGTGGAAAAAACTAAACACAATTATATTTTCAAGTAATAGGACGCCCGGTGTCGACGAAATTACAATTGATAATAATATTGTCGCGGGTTATAAATTACAGGGGGTTTATTTAAAAACACGGACAGTGGGATTTGTAGAGACGCTCTCAGAGAAGGCCGCTAAGATTATTGTCTTCTTCACTCTGCTGCGCTGCGCCTCTCGAGCAAATCCGCGTTCTTCGTTGTCGTCGCTATCTCGCCGCTAAATTCAGCTATGCACGCGGCATTACCCTCCCGCCAGAGTGAGCGTCGTCCCGACGCTCCACAGGTAAAGATGCGGCCATCTAGTGTTTACATCACTGAGAGTGGTAAAGTTTCATGCGGACCACGTGCACTGTCTCAGGCAGATGCTGGCGACGTTTCGAACAGGAGGAGGCGTCGGGCACGACTTCGTACGTCACGTCGCTAAGACGGTGCAGAACCTTGTAGGGTCCGAAGTATCGGCGTAGAAGTTTCTCTGAGAGGCCTCGTCGTCATACAGGAAACCAAACCCAGACTCTATCTCCTGGTTGATAAATGACGAATCGATGGCGAAGGTTGTACCGTTGGGCGTCAAGTTGCTGCTGATTCATTATTCTGACGCGGGCAAGCTGCCTTGCTTCTTCGGCGCGCTCAGTGAAGTCTGCGGCGTCTGTCTCTGAATCATTGCAATCGTAAGGCAGCATGGCGTCAAGCATTGCTATAACTTCTCTGCCATGAATTAGTGTGAACGGCGTCATTTTTGTTGTTTCCTGGCGTGCCGTATTATACACGAATGTGATGTACGGCAATATTCGGTCCCAATTCTTGTGTTCTACGTCGACGTACATGCAAAGCATGTCAGCGATTGTCTTGTTAAGTCTTTCTGTAAGCCCATTCGTTTGTGGATGGTAAGCTGTCGTCTTCCTATGCGCTGTGCCACTGAGCGTAAGCACAGTGCGCAAAAGCTCGGCTGTAAACGTGGTACCTTTGTCTGTTATGACGACAGCTGGAGCACCATGTCTCAGAACAATGTTCTCAATGAAGAACTGGGCCGCTTCAGCTGCAGTGCCACTCGCGATTGCCTTGGTCTCCGCGTATCGGGTGAGGTAGTCCGTCGCCACTATAACCCATTTGTTGCCACTGTCCGATGTTGGGAATGGGCCCAGCAGATCCATTCCAATTTGAGAAAACGGGGTTTCTGGCACGGGCACAGGATGTAATAGTCCAGCGGGTTTGACAGGTGGTACCTTGCGCCGCTGACAGTCAATGCATGTTCGGACATAATGTTTAACCTCTGCTGCGATTCTTGGCCAGTAATATTTTTCTTTGATGCGTGTCAGTGTTCTTATGAAACCGAGGTGGCCCGCAGTGGCTTCGTCATGGCAGGCTTGTAAAATTTCGCTGCGGAGAGCTCCAGGAACTACCAGCAGATAGCTTCTACCTGTCGATGAAAAGTTCTTTTTGTACAGAATTCCGTCCCGTAAACAGAATGACGATAAGTTCTTCGAAAACACTCTTGGTGCATTGGCGGCTCGTCCGTTCAAGAATTCTATAAGCGAGTTGAGCTCCCGATCATCTTGTTGTTGCCGAGAAATGATAGCTGCATCAACAACTCCTAAAAAACCTGGGAAATCATCATCCTCTATAGCTGGTGATTCAATCGGTGACCTTGACAAACAGTCGGCGTCTAAGTGTTGCCTTCCGGACTTGTAAACTATCGTCATGTCGTACTCTTGGAGCCGTAAGCTCCATCGTGCTAAACGTCCACATGGGTCTTTCATGTTGGTCAACCAACAAAGAGAGTGATGGTCGCTTACGACTTGGAAAGCGCGGCCATATAGGTACGGGCGGAACTTCGCAACTGCCCAAACGACGGCCAGACACTCCTTCTCCGTTGTTGAGTTGTTGGACTCGGCGCGTGTCAACGTTCTACTAGCGTAGGCAACCACTCTCTCCACACCATCTTGGCATTGGACAAGAACAGCACCTAGGCCCACATTGCTGGCGTCTGTATGGATGGCTGTTGGTGCATTCTCGTCGAAGTAAGCGAGGACAGGTGGAGTTTGTAGACGCTGTCATAGCTCGTTGAATGAAGCTTCTTGCTCTTCACTCCATACAAATGCGATGTCTTCCCTTGTAAGGCGGGTGAGTGGAGAGGCGATGTGTGCAAAGCCTGCTATAAATCGCCGGTAGTAGGCGCAGAGACCCAGAAAACGCCTGACCGCTTTCTTATCAAAAGGCCTTGCGAACTTTGCGACGGCTGCTGTTTTATCTGGGTCAGGCTTCACACCTTCGCGACTGATCACGTGTCCCAGGAACTGGAGTTCTTCGAAGCCGAAGTGGCATTTTTCCGGTTTGAGTGTGAGTCCAGCGGACCGTATGGCTTGAAGGACTGACAGTAGCCGCTTTAGATGTTCTTCAAACGTGGCCGAAAAAACGATCACGTCGTCGAGGTACACAAGGCATGTTTTCCATTTCAGGCCGGACAGAATGGTATCCATAAGTCTCTGAAACGTGGCTGGGGCTGAGCATAGATCGAAAGGGAGGACTTTGAATTCATAAAGCCCGTCTGGCGTCACGAAGGCGGTCTTTTCTCGGTCGCGCTAATCTACTTCTATTTGCCAGTATCCACTTTTAAGGTCCATTGGCGAGAAGTAGCGCGCATGCCGTAGCCTGTCCAAAGAGTCATCGATCCATGGTAATGGATAAACGTCTTTTTTTGTAACATGGTTCAGCTTACGATAATCGATGCAGAAACGCAAGCTGCCGTCTCTCTTTTTCACGAGTACCTCTGGCGATGCCCAAGGACTGCTTGATGGTTGGATAACGTCATCCTCTAGCATCTTCTTGACTTGCTGCTGGATCACCTCACGTTCTTTCTGAGCGACGCGATATGGGTTCTGTCGGATCGGTCTTGCTGTGTCTTCCGTAATTATGCGATGCTTAGCCAGAGGCGTTCGACCCACTCGTGATGTTGATGAGAAGCAGTCCTTGAACTGGTCGAGCAGCTCCATAAGACGGCATCTTTCAGTCGGTGTTAGACTCGGACCGATATCAACTGGTGGTGTATGTGGAGGTGATGGAGCTGTGGCTTCCCCTTGCATTAGAAGACAGTCCGTGAGAGTAGTCGAGCTCTTCGAGGTACGCCACAGCCGTGCCTTTACAGATGTGCCGGTGCTCATTCGTGAAGTTGGTCAGAAGCACGTCGGCGCGCCCATCCACTAAGCTGACGATACCGCGAGCGATGGCGATGCCTTGGTGAAAAAGGTCAGTGATGCGTTCGGCTATGGCGTCTTCATTACAGTTCACGGCGCACACACGGAAACAAGACTAAGACAGTGGTGGCACGCAGACGTCGTCGTCGACCACACGTAACACCCTGGGTTCTTGGTCTGGATCAGTGGTCACAGACTTGTCAGCGGCAAATGTGATTCACACCGTCGCGTATGTTGACCACAGCACCGTACTCTCTTAAGAAGTCCATTCCCAGAATCATGGGTTTGCAGCACTCCGGTAGGATCAGAAATGGTGGCTACAAAAGCCACATTCTCAATAGTGAGTCTTGCTGTACATTTTCCCGTGGGAGTCATTATCTGGCCTCCAGCACTTCGGATATAAGGGCCCGTCCATTCCATCCTGACTTTCTTAGTTTTGTCTGCCAATCGTTCACTCATTATGGAGAAGTCCCTGCCACCCGTATCGACTAGGCCGTCACTTCAACGCCGTAGATCGTCACAGCGAGGTCGGCAGTCACAGTTTTCCCGGCGAAGTCTTCATCGGTCGTCTCTCACGTGTTTCGGCAGCAGTGGGGGTTTTTCGGGAATTCGACGGCTTGCAACCTTCCCCCCAGAGTCGCTGCTTTCAGTTTCCCCGCCGTGGGCTGGGAGACACGAACCTCTGACGGCGTCAGCAAAACTACGCGGCTTGTGAAGCAAAGCGGCCGGTGATGAGTGAGCGCGTCCGGAAGGTAGAAGAGCCCTTCCGCCTGCCAGCCTGGTCGTCGTCGATGGGGGGCACGGCTTTCGTCGAACTGTCGTGCGCGTAGCTGTAGGTGCACTACCGCGGTATTCAGCTCGGCGATGTGTGCAAAACGGTAAATGTGCCCTGGCTCTCCACAGTTATAGCAGAGTGGTCGGACGATCCGCAGTTGCGCCATATGTCGGTCTTCCGCATAAAGGGTCGCCTGACCAAGAATCACTGTTGAGCCCAGGCTGCCACAGGATACGGTTCGAGGTACTGCGGCGCTGGCATGGGCGTGGGTCGACGAACAGCGTCTGCATAGCTGTATCCGTTCGGCTGGTACGATACTTCTGGAGCCAATGGACGACGCACAGCGTCTGCATAGGTACACGAGTTTGGACGGTGCGGTGGAGCGGAATATTGCTGAGGAGAGGCAAACGCTTGTCGAAGTTCATGGCGAACAATTTCAGCGACGGAGGCTACCGTGGACTCCTGCTGCGGGGGCGCCTGTGACTGCAATGTGTATTTTGCGATCTCCTTCGCGATCTCCTCACGCACGATCTGTCTAATCAGGTGGCGTGAGTGTGAAAACTCGTCGTTTTCGGTAAGTGTGGTGGCGCCTGCAGCTGCGCCGGTGGCGGGGCGATCAGACTGTCGGTACCGTTGCTGTAGCGCAACGCTCTATTGCGGTGGCCTCCCTGGTGAACTCGTCCACTGTTGTCGGCGGCGGATTGCGCACAAGACCAACAAATAGCTGCTCTTTGACGGCCCTCATGAGATGGCTTAGCTTTCGAGCCTCGGGCATGTGGGGTCCGCGCGGTGGCACAAGCGCACCATATCCTCAGCAAACATGGCGACGCTTTCATGCAGCTGTTGGGTGCGTCCTTCGAGAAGGCGTTGTGCGTTTTCGCGTCGGTCCGCGTTACGAAGGTGTCAAGAAACCGACGACAAAACTCCTCCCATGTCGTCAAGGTTGCCTCCCGGTTTATAAACCACGTCTTCGCGCCGTCTTCAAGGGCGAAGTATACGTGGAAGAGCGTTCCATCGAGACTCCAGTAGTTCGATTTAGCTAAC
>WOVY01002114.1:0-22420 GCA_013436015.1 Rhipicephalus annulatus
CTGTTCTTTAACATATTCACCCTCCAATAGGTGGGCGCCACTGTCCCAGCTGGGGTGCTATAACCACTTACATGCTATTCCCTTAACCCCCGCTATCACGCCAACAGTAAACTATAACTGTCTAATAAGGCGAGACGAGAAACAGATTCTAACAAAACACATTAGCATTCCTACTTGAATCCATTGAAACCAGTTACTGTAAGCTCAATGTTAGACCTTATATACCCAATCCTCGTCGATGTTTCAAGTGCCAGCGCTTTGGACACGAATCACAAACCTGCTAGAGTACGTGCTAGTTGCGCAAAGTGTGCATCCCAGTCAACACACATCCGACAGCTGCACCTCTGAAGCCCGTTGCGCTAACTGTGAAGGAGATCATCCCGTTTACTTGCGATCATGGCCCTGCTTGGAAAAAAAAGAGAAACAGATCATAGAAGTTAAGTCAAATTCAACATGTCCTTCCGGAGGCATTCAAACGATTTTCCATACATTACCAGTCCAATTCATCCTTCGCAGTGGCGCGCCGGTGCGCCATGCCACGCTCTTTGGTGCCCAGGATACTCTACGCGGGTGTGACCGCGGTCGTGCCTGTAGCGTCCCTGGCCGAAGTAGCCTGCGCTGCTCCATCTTCTTCCAACCAGGGTCAGTGGACTTCCCAAGTCTTCCGGACCCCGGGCCACCAATCGCAGTTAGTTCGAAACTGCTGTGAACATGCCTACCGTGCAGGCACCATCTGTAACCCTCATAAGTGGTGATAGATACGATACTAGCCACACTCCTCCGGCACTCCAGACATGAAGGATAGGTGCAGCTCTTCAGAGTGCACCAAAAAAAGAGAGACTCCGCATTACAGGGCCGCCCAAAGGCCCTGTATCTTAAAGCAACACCTTTGTACATACAGCACCAAACAACTTTAAAATGGAGACACAATACTGCTGTAGAACGTCAGAGGATTGCTGAGAACATCAATGATATCCAACATACATCAAAAGTGCTGTGTGTACAAGAAACACACTTGAAACCAAAAAACATGAAATTTCTACATTACATTATTTTTCAACAGGACCGGAATGATGCTGTCGTGTTCATCCAGTGGTGTCGCCATTATAGTTAGTCAAGAAACAAACAATGCACACATTTACCGCTTCAGAAGTCTCTTAAGGCTAGTTAGCGTAGCTGTCTGAGCCGTTATCTTCAACAAACTGGTCACAATCTGCTCAATTTACATACCTCCAAAACACCAACTCAATAAACATGAATTCTGGTCATTAATTGATGAACTCCACACCTGTATCTTTTTCTTGGACATTTCAATGCACATAGCAGTCTATGAGGTGACTCCCGCTGCAATGTGCGAGGTCCCCTGATGAATTGTTTCTTTGTTCTTGTCTTCTCGCGTGTCTCCTAAATCGAAAAGAGCCAACGTATCATAGCCTCGCTTACAGTACCTACTCGTCAATAGATCGGAGCATCGTATCACCATCACTTCTACCCCTATTTCAAATAAAAGTCATCAATAATCTATAAGGAAGTGACCACTTTCCATTAGTTTTCAGTACACTACTACCAAATAATGTAATCTACAGGGTTCCTAAATGGCTGATAGAAAAAGCTGATTGGAACCAGTTTTTTAGCAGTACTAGTTTGAGTTCAACTGACATATGTGGTTCAAGCATACATGCAGCTGTACAGGACATTACTCTGCTTTTTTGACTGATGCTGCAACTAAGTGCATCCCGCAAACATCTGGATTACCTGGAATATGACGCGTTTCGCAGTGGAACAGTGAGTGTTGAAATGCGCTGAAATAGCAAAACAAAATATGGAGGTTGTTTCAAGACTCACCGACCGCAAATAATCTTGACAGCTTTAAGTAAATGAAGTCTCGAAACAGGAGAACACACCAACAGGCCAGAAGGGAAAGCTAGCAGAAGTTTTTATCAGGCATCAACTTTATACAAAAGAGGCAAAGGCTTGGAACATAATTGATAAGGTAGCAGGACAATAGAGTTTTTAGTTTGACGTTTTTGTGGTCCGCCCTGCTCCGGGAGCACCCGCGAAACCGCAGCGGAGCGGCGGCTGATTTTTCTTTTAGTTATTCGTTGCCGGCAGTGAAGAGGAAGTTTCGCAGTTGCGCGCCCTCTGGTCGTTTTCATCGTCGGTAAACAAAATAAAAACCTTTTTTTCACGTATACAAAGCAAAACAATAACGTATAAATTATCTTTTCACGAAGTATTAGAGATCCACTTCTATGTATTAACAGTCTATTTTTTTGACAAAGAAGCAAGCTCTGACTTGATAGTAACCACTCAAAAGCCAGCAAGGTTCCATTCCAGATCCATTGCAAGCATTCACTGTGTGTTGTTTGCGCTTTTGACGCGTGTGTGGTGGCGGCGTTTTTATTGTTTCAACCGTTGAAACTGTGTTTGCATAACTATGCAAGCACTCGCGGAAAGCGTGCCATCTCCGGAGGCAGCCATCTTGAAATGAGCTCCTTCGAGACACTGGGCTGTCTGACACGTGGTGACATTTTCCAAATTCAGGAGATGCTTAGGCGGAACAATTGCCGGCCATGCAGGCCAGGCTAACCCCGCCTGCTGCAACACCACCACCACCACCCACCACACCATGAGCAAAGTTGCGCGCACGCACGAGAGAGGGCACGCGCGTTGTCCCCCTTCCGCTTGCAAAAACAGCAGCGACGCACCGCGCTCTCGCTTAGGCTGCTCGTAAGCGGACCGTATTCCCCGCTCCGGTAACCCGCTTAAGGCCGTAGCAGAGGGTGCAGCCTGCGCACTCGCACTTCGCTCCGCTTAGCTGCTAAACGGAGCGTAAAAACGTCAAACTAAAAACCTCTAATAAGTACACTCACTTTCTCTAGTGAACACACATGGTGACAGTTTGTAGAACCAGGTGAACTCTCTCAGGGCACACTTTGAAAAGGTTCTCCAGCTTGTCGCACTATACTGAAAGCGTTCCAACTCTACAAAATCAAAATTGAAAAACAAAGATTAGAGGTGAAAAATCCACAACACATGAGCATACAATGAACCTTTTGTTTGGCAGAGCTACAGGCCTCCCTTACCTGCTGCAATAAGTCTACCCTAGGCCCCGACCGTGGGGCATATGAAATTGTTAAACACCTGCCTACTGAAACCCTGAATGCCCCCCCTTCCCTGTATAACGTGTTATGGTTTTCCAGTGAGTTACTCTCGGCCTGGACCGAAGCAATCATTATCTCGATTCTAAAGCAAGGCAAGGACCCATCCTCAGTTTCCAGTTACAGGCCAATAGCGTTAACTAGTTATCTTGCAAGGTCTTTGAGAAATTGGATAAAGAGGCGACCGATGCACTTCCTTCAGACTAATAGCCTACTCTACCCTTACCAGTCCGAATTTCAAGATGCTAAGTTCATCACCCTTGTTCATATCAAGGTACAATGCTATGCTTTTGTTTATAAGCAATTTTTTTCTTTCTATGTTCCTCAATATTAAAAAGGCTTATGACACTACATGATGCTTTGGCATACTCCGAGACCTGACCTGGGTGTGTGAAGTAAGTTAACAATCATCGAAAGATACCTGTCCAACCGAGCATCTTGTTCGAGTGGAACTGTCTCATCTCGAATACAGTAATACCTCGTTAATTCGAACTTTCACATCTCGAAAAATCAACTAAGGCAAAATTTTCCGCAGCACCGAACATTTTCTTATTGTCCCATGTACATTTTTTCTTTTGTCTCGAAGTATTTTTGGGTCGGATTTATTATTTTATTATTATACCTCAAAAAACCCCAGGGAGGGGTGTTACATGAGGGGTGGGCAATACAGGGTTTCTTCCATGTGCGCTTTGAAAATAATGGGGCTGGAGTGGCGCACGACGTGGGACGGAAGATCATTCCAATCCTTCGCTGTCTGAACGAAGAATGACCGAAGGTGAGCAGTTGTACGGGCAATGCGCAGGGTAAACCGAGTTGTTGTGGTTAGTGCGGAAGATATGCGATGCGCGGGCATGATAACAGATGCGTCAGAGAGTGAGTGAAAAAATTTATGAAAAAGAGCTAATCTAGCGACTTTGCGTCGCAGTTCAAGGCTGGGAAGATGGGCTTTAATTTTTAAGTTACTAACGCTTGTGTGGCGCGAGTAATCGGAATATATAAACCTAGATGCTCTATTTTGGGACAGACTCTAATGTTTTGGATAGATTAGGTTGGTGAGGATCCCAGACGGCGCAAGCGTATTCAAGCTTCGGACGGACTAGTGTTTGATATGCTAAAAGTTTAACAGAAGGGGGAGCAAGTCCGTAAATTTCTTCTTAGGTAACCAAGGACTTTGTTTGCTTCGTTAGAAATGTTTGTTATGTGGGAGGACCAAGTAAGATCTGGCGTAATGTTTATACCTAAATATTTGTAGGAATTCACCAGGGATATTTCGCAACCAGAAAAAAAGTATGAAGTAGCCGGGTGAGATTTCCTGCGATGAAAAGAGATGACGGAGGTTTTCCTAATGTTCAAAGTCATGAGCCATTTTTTGCACCAGGTTTCTATAGTTATTAGATCATTTTGAAGGATCTGGGGAGTCATTAGGGGCAGTTATAGGACGATAAATCACGCAATCGTCAGCGAATAGACGGATTTGGGACGATATATTGCTAGGTAGGTCGTTAACATAAATTAAAAATAGGAGGGGACCGAGCACCGTACCCTGAGGTACACCTGAAAGGACAGGACGCGTGTAGATGATGTCTGGTTGGAGTAAACGAACTGTTCCCGGTTTGACAAAAAATTTCGTATCCATTCTAAAACTGCTGGGTCAATGTTTAAGCGGGAAAGTTTTAAAAAAAGGCGTTTATGGGGTACTTTATCGAAAGCTTTTTCAAAATCTAGGAAAAGGGCATCTACAGGAACATTCTGATCTATACTTGAGCTGATGTCGTTAATAAAGAGCGCTAGTTGTGTGTCACAGGAGAGGCCTTTCTGAAATCCGTGCTGACTGGGATGGAAAAAGTTTACAGAGATCAGGAATTTGACTGTTTGAGAATAAATTATATGTTCCCATTATTTTACAGCACACGCATGTTAGTGATATGGGCCGGTAGTTTGAAGGTGAGGATGACGGACCTTTTTTGGGTATCGGAATGACCTTGCCAACCTTCCAGTCCCGTGGCACCACTCCAGATGACAGTGATTGCTGGAAGATGTGCGACAATATGACAGCACAGAGATGTTTGGTATTTTTTAAAACTTTAGAATTTATACAATCAATACCAGCTGATGATGTCACTTTTAAGGAATCAATGACTTGTATGATGCCATTTGGTTCGAAAATGACACTGGGCATAGCAGGACAATCATGGGACGGCACACATGGAGATACATCGGGAACACATGAAAATGCATCGTCAGGTTCATCAGTAAACACTGAGCAAAACGTGGAGTTTAGTGTTTCGGCGACCTTGAACTCCGGGATGGGAATATTATTCTCATCTAGTAAAGAAATGGGTTTAGCATGGGTTGGGTTGATAGTGTTCCAGAACTTTTGGGGTTTGTTCGTAGCATGTCTGGTAGGGTTGACGAGAAGAACGTCCGCTTAGCGTCCGAGATCATGGATGCGTAAAGTTTTCAGTTTCACGATATTTTTCCCAAGCGTTACTGGATTTTGATTTTTTGGCTGACCGAAATTGTCTTTTCTTTTTGTTGCTAAGTCGTTTCAAAGTATTATTGTTCTGTGATAGTAAATGTGGGGATGTACATGTTTATTAATTGCTGCATTTTGTTCTTGAAGAGCTCCCAGTTCTCGTCAACAGAACGTTTGGAAAAATCCACGAGGAACCAATCGGAAAAGGAAGCTAGTTCATCATTCATTCCTTGATAATCTGCTTTGTTGTATAGGGTTATCGTCTTTTTTACTTTTTTTGGATTAGGCAAGTTGCATTGAAAAGTGGCATGAATGACGGCATGATCACTGAAGCTGCTCGGACTAGAAACGGACGAAACTTTATCTGGTTGGGTCGTGAGAAATAAATCCAGTAAGCTTGATGAATTAAAAGTCGTTCGCGTAGGAAAGCTAATCATTTGAGATAAGTTGAAAGTAAGGCAAGTATCTATGAAGTCACTTTCAGTGTTCGGTTTCGACATTGCTAATGCTAGATCAGACCAAGTTATCGCCGGAAAGTTAAAATCACCAAGGAGGAGAATAGGGCCGTTATCCGACGCTGACGTTAATAGTTGTAGAGCATCACGAAGCTCACCAACGAAAGAAGGATCGGAATCAGGGGGGCGATAGCAGATGCCAATGACAACGGGTGGAACGGCAGCTTTGCAGTGAATAAAGACTACTTCAAGACTCGAAGGAATGTCAACAGCGCAGCATTGTAAACTGTGGTGAGCGGCGATTAACACTCCACCACCCCGCTTGTTTTTGCGATCGCAACGGAAAATATCGAAGTTGTTGAACAGAGGAAGCAATTCAGAGTCCAAGATAGATGCATTAAGCCATGTTTCGGTTAGGAGAACTAAGTTACAGTCACTTGCTTGAATTAGGCTGTGCAAGGCATCGTGTTTGGGCAGTAGACTCCTAATATTAGTATAGATGAGCGAAATAAGGTTTACATTAGACTGGGTACGGACTTTAGCAGATAGCTACGGGGCACGTGGGACTACCGTTTGCGTAGTCGGATCAAGAATGTAGGTGACCTTATCGATAGTTAATTTTCGGTATGCAAGTTTATAGGGTCGGGACTGGGCTTTGCCAAACGCGATCAGCTGCTTGTGTATCAAGCGGGTGTTAGGCGAGTAATCTTGCGAAATGCTATACGTGGTATTTTTCAGCTTATTTGCGTTAGAAAAAATACGGTCTTTGTCTTTGAAATGCGTGAACTTTACAATGATCGGCCTATTTTGTTAGAATGGAAAGATCCCAGTCGATGTGCGCGGTCAATATCACGTGGGTTGAGCGTTACTTTGAGTGTATTTTTGCAGAGATTTATGATTAGTTCCTCGGACTGGGCCCAGGTTTCGCGATTCGAATCAGTGTGTTCATAAAATATGAGATTGTTTCGCCGGGCGTGATCGTTTGAATCGTCAAGACTGCAGGTTAGTTGCGATATTTGTTCGGAATTTTTTACAGTAACTGAGCGAATGACCTCAAAGTCTGCCTGAAGTGTGCCTACGGCGATACATTCTTTTTCTATTTTAGCAAGCCATTGATTAATATCGTCAAACGTTTTAACATTCTGAGACAGTGTAGTTTGTATGGCTTTCATTTCTTTCATAAGGTTGTCTTGGTTTAATCTAATTTCATCAAGTGCTGCCAAGATATCACCAGGAATTTCGCTGGAAGCGGAACGTGTAGTAGGACCTGGATTTTCTTCTATATCACCGGAAAGAAGTAGCAAATTTAGAAAACAGTAGCAGTATTGACACAAGGCAGCAATACAATACCGTGGGCTCGGCAACACTATCAATGCATAGTACCGTGTTGGTTTGACGAATATGGAGTAACGGTTAGTTACCTGCACGAAAAACAGGCGTCGCAGGTAAGCGTCCGCCATCCTTGACGTGTTGCCGAGCCCACTGGTGGGACCATGGGTGATGTTCGGGCTTTTATCTTGGCGGTGAATTGGCGGCGTCGAATCGGTGACGTGGTTGGCACGTGACATCCGGGAGGGGGCGAAGCGGGGCAGATCAGGTGGCGGTTTGGCGGTACATTGCGCATCATCCGTGTGAATTTCCGTGAAGGGCAGCAGCGGCAAGTCGGTTGGGCGTAGCGGCCGAGGGTGCAGCCGGACCAGGCCTCCGTCGGTACCGTGAGGCCCCGTGCAGGAGGCTGGTGCGAAACACAACCAGGCGACCATCTGCACGAAAAACAGGCGTCGCAGGTAAGCGTCCGCCATCCTTGACGTGTTGCCGAGCCCACTGGTGGGACCATGGGTGATGTTCGGGCTTTTATCTTGGCGGTGAATTGGCGGCGTCGAATCGGTGACGTGGTTGGCACGTGACATCCGGGAGGGGGCGAAGCGGGGCAGATCAGGTGGCGGTTTGGCGGTACATTGCGCATCATCCGTGTGAATTTCCGTGAAGGGCGGCAGCGGCAAGTCGGTTGGGCGTAGCGGCCGAGGGTGCAGCCGGACCAGGCCTCCGTCGGTACCGTGAGGCCCCGTGCAGGAGGCTGGTGCGAAACACAACCAGGCGACCATCTGCACGAAAAACCGCAGGTAAGCGTCCGCCATCCTTGACGTGTTGCCGAGCCCACTGGTGGGACCATGGGTGATGTTCGGGCTTTTATCTTGGCGGTGAATTGGCGGCGTCGAATCGGTGACGTGGTTGGCACGTGACATCCGGGAGGGGGCGAAGCGGGGCAGATCAGGTGGCGGTTTGGCGGTACATTGCGCATCATCCGTGTGAATTTCCGTGAAGGGCGGCAGCGGCAAGTCGGTTGGGCGTAGCGGCCGAGGGTGCAGCCGGACCAGGCCTCCGTCGGTACCGTGAGGCCCCGTGCAGGAGGCTGGTGCGAAACACAACCAGGCGACCATCTGCACGAAAAACAGGCGTCGCAGGTAAGCGTCCGCCATCCTTGACGTGTTGCCGAGCCCACTCAAAAACAGGCGTCGCAGGTAAGCGTCCGCCATCCTTGACGATTGCGTATAACTCGAAATCTTGACTGGGAGTAGAACGAAAATTTCGCCGCCGGACCACTTCACAAGATTCGCGCAATGCTGCCATGCCTGAAGTCCATCGATTTAGCCGTGCCAGGCACTAAGTCGATGCTTTCCACGAGTGTGAAGTGTGCAAAGTCTCAGCCCAGCGACATATCAACTTTGTCAAGAAACCCTGTGCACCGAGCAGGGAGGCCCTATGCACATGCTTGGCGTAGTTTCAAGTTTGGCCCATTCGCTTTGTGCTGTGCACATGATTTTCCCTGACGTGTGATTTCCGTTCATCTGTGCGAAACGAGTGGTACGAATTTTTCACTGACTGTGAGAAGCAGCAACTTAGGGTGAGTGTGTTAAGCATGGCATCAAAGCAGCTGCAAGTTGCTAATGCTAAAAAAAGGTTCCCCTAATTAAGGAAGTGGACAAAGGAAGCCAAACGAAATCGAGCATCGCACAGGAATTCGGCATTCCTTTGTGTACACTTTCGACGGTGCTGAAAAACAAGCAGAAAGTGCTAAATGGATTTCACCATTGCTTCGCTAGCCAGCAGAACCGGGTTCGAGGGTCGAAGTTCAGACTTTGGAGCGGCGCTGATGGTATGTCTTCAAGATAAGGTCAAGTGCAGCGGTGGGCAAGATCGACTGATGCCGTGCGTCCAGCAGCTGGAGGAGGCCTTCCTAGGCCCGAGTATGACCACAAAGCAGACTAGCATTATGCAGTTTTAGATACAAACAGCTCTTTGACTAGCCTGTGTAAAGCTGTCCATTCGTGTCTCCATGGCAACACGCCACGCCACGCTCCCTTTGACACAGGCGTTGGAGCAGTGCCAACTAGGTCATGTCTTCCCTCACAGTGCGCGGTGACGTCACTCTCTCGCCCGCCGTGCACTTGCCCCATGTCACCTCTCTCGCTTCACCCTCTCCACCGCTCACAAAATTCAAGCGCACATCCAGTGAACACTCTTTCAGCTCATTTATCTGCAATGGAGAGGACGCCGGATAGTGAAACTTATTCGCCCGCCGAAATGTGCCGATTCGATTTGGCCTAACCCGGCCGTCGCCGGCGTTGCGAGGGTTAGCAAAGCTGATCACGTTTGCAAATGGCGACGTCGTGCCTGCAACACCGACGAGGTGCAAGCCAGAGAAGCCGAACAAAAGTGTTTGCAGTGGAAGACCAACGAAAACGACAAGGTGTGAGTCAAGTGCACCGATTGCGTTCGAGAATGGAGACGGCATGCGGGTAACACCGACAAGACAGGATCCAAGGAAGCCGAGCGCAAGTGCCGACAGTGGAAGGCCAATGCCGGCTAATCCTCGACGTCATCGGCGTCGGCAATGTTTCGAAAGCACTGAGCTCTACCAGCCGATCCAGTGGGGACCTAGGAAAATGATCTAAAATCTCTTGAAGACGCTCCTGGTCAGAGTGTGTTGCCGTGCAGACTGGCGATGTCACTATTCTCGCGCTGTACCACACTCCCAACCTGCTAAAAAAGCATGTTCAGCGCTTTCTAGAGGAGACGCTGACTGATTGCGGCGAGGCGTGTCTGTGTGCACCTCTTATAGTTGCGGGAGACTTCAACGTTGATGTCAGTGGAGAAAAAAAAATGGCTCGTCGATTACATACGTGATGTGCACTCGCTGAAGTGTGGGTCAGCGGAATGTATATTACCCACCACGATAAGGGCAACATGCATAGGTCTGGTCTTTGCCGACTTAGACGTCGAATGTGTTCTCTCTGAAGAAACAACAAAACCTACACCAGCCATCGCTTCAAACGAATCTTGTAGCACTTACTACAGCTCCCGCGTTAGCGCTGTTCAACCTGTGATGCCACCAAGCGCAAAGCTGCTGCTTCGCATCTCAGGGTTCCCTTTTAGAAGATGACGTTAAATTTTAAGGGCAAAGCTCCTCTTAGTCTAACCTTGCCCTGCTTGGGGAGTAACTGGCAGAAAAAGAAAACGAGAAAAAAAGGAAAGCAGCATCTCCTGAACAGTATAATAGATGGCGCTGTCTAATAGAAGTACATACAAACAGCAGTTGAGTGAGGATGTTCTATATGGCGCTTTACCGCTACTCTCCAATTGCCTGCTGTGCGGGCTATGCTTGGGTGTGCGGGGAACGAGTGCCTTTCTCGGTCTCCTGGATTGTCGCCGTAAGTGGCCGATTGTTGGTGTGGCATGGACAAAGCAGAGCAGCAAGCGCGAAGCGCCGCAGCGGCTTGTGCTTGTCGCCTCGTTTGTGGGGCATGGGTGAAGTGGAGCGAAAGGCCAGACACACAAAAAGACATCGCCGCTGTTGTAACTGGCCCCGCGGCTGGGCCGCGCCCCGAAATGCACGAACAGAGTGGCCAGGGCAAAAAGCGAGCGTTTATTGTCCGGCTTGGGTTTTTATAAGAACGAAAGGTAAGGGAAGGGGAGGAGGGAGATAAGATAGAAGGCACGCGCAGCGTAGACTGGCAGCGCTTGTTTAGCGGTGGCGAACAGTTCGTGGCATTCCTTCTTCCTTAGAATCCATAACGCTCCAGTGGCTTCTTGATACGTGTGGAACGTCTTAGCTCTGGGGGCGGGTGGCCCGGAAGACCGGGGCCAGTAGGCGTTGGAGCTTCGCAGTCTTGTACTGGAGGGTCCGGGCTTATCTGGGGACTAGTGAGAGCCTCTGGACTCGACGGTTCTTCGATGCTTCTCCGCCTGAGCTGGTCCATGTGCCGGTGAACAAGCCCGTTCTCCGTGTCGACAGACACGATTGCTTGCACCAGAGGTTGACCGGACCTTCCCAGGTGTCCACTTGTCACCACGGCCGTAATTGCGAAGGTACACAGGATCTCCCGGTGCGAAGTTCCACTCGGCGCTGTCAGCAAAGTGGACAACCCCTGTTGCTCGGCTCCTGGGAGGAAAACACATGTCTAATCGGGTGCGGAGCTGGTAACCCAACAACATTTTCGATGGTGAGCGCCCGGACGGAAGCGGTGTGTTTCTATAGCGGCACAGTGTTCTAGCCAGCGCCCTTGACAAGTCTGCGTCCACACACTTCTTTAGTCCGTCTTTGATGGTTCGCACCGCACGTTCGGCGAGTCCATTACTCTGTGGATGGTAGGGGGGTGCCCGCACGTGAACTACCCCGTTCTGTTGCAAGAACTCCTTGAACTTCCATCCGGTGAATGGCGTGCCATTATCAGACACTACTGTGTGTGGCAGACCGAATCTACTGAACAGCGTTCGCAGGGCATCGACTGTGTTGCACGAGGTCGCGTGAGCCAGGGGAATGGCCTCAATCCATTTACTGTGAGAGTCCACGACGACAAGAAGCATCTTGTTTTGGATCGGACCAGCGAAGTCGACATGCAATCGCGACCATCTTTCCTGCGTCTCTGGCCAGCGAATGGGTGCTTGCGCGGGTGGCATGGGCAACGCCTGTACGCAGTGCTGACACACAGCGGCTAAGCGCTCAATATCGTGGTCCAAGCCAGGCCACCAAAATTTTGACCGTGCAACTGCCTTCATTGCAGAAACTCCTTGATGAGCTCCATGTAATAACTTCAGTAGCTTCTTCCTGGCTTCCGCCGGAACCACAACACGATGACCCCAGTGAAGCAAGTTATGCTGCACGGACAGCTCGTTCCGCCTTTTGTGATACTCTCGCATCTCCGTGCCTTCCTCCGCAGTGCGTTGTGGCCAACCTTGGATGACGTATCTGCACACACTTGACAGTACGCCGTCTGACTGCGTGAGGGCTTGAAGCTCTTTCATGGGCACCGCCGGCTCGTCCCACTGGTCCACGACGAGGACGTACTCGGCCGCATCCTCATCGTCCTGCAGCTCCTGTTCAAGAGATTGGGGCAACCGGCTTAATGCATCCGCGTTGAGCATAAATTTTCCCGGCTTGTACTGCAGTTTATACTTGTATGCACCAAGTAGTAGCGCCCATCTTTGTATTCTGGCTGCCGCCATGACGGGGGTCTGACGGTTGTGCCTTACCAGGCCCAGCAACGGCTGGTGATCCGTAACCAGAGTGAACTCTCGCCCCAACAGGTAGTCCCTAAACCTAGTAACACCAAATATCAAGGCTAACGCCTCGCGCTCGATCTGAGAGTACTTTCTTTCGGCAGTTGTCAGCGTTCTCGATCGAAAGCCTACGGGTCGCTTCTCGCCATCGGTGCGATGAAAAAGTGCAGCACCAACTCCGTATGGGGACGCATCACACTCCAAGAAGAGCTCACGGTTCGGGTCAAAATGAGTGAGTATGGGTGCCGCGCACAACGCATTTTTCACCTGGGCAAAGGCTTTCTTTTCTTTGGTGCTCCACGTCCACTTAGCGCCCTTTTTCAGCAGTTTGTACAACGGTGCTAGAATGGTAGACAAGTCGGGCATAAACTTGTTATAAAAGGTTACCGTGCCCAGAAATGAGCGTAGCTCGCAGACGTTCTGTGGAGAGGGGGCTAGCCTGATAGCATCCACGTTCTTTTCCATGGGATGCAGTCCGTTCGCGTCAATGCGGTGACCTAGATATGCAACAGAGGGCTCGCTAACGCGGCACTTATAAGCACGAAGCTTAATGCCATGTTCACGGAAGCGCTCGAGCACAGCCATCAGATTGCGGTTTTGGCTGTCACCCTCTTCCGCTATCAACACGTCATCTAGGTACGCTTTGCACCCCAGGCAAGCCCTGTAGGATTGATTCAATCCGCCTTTGAAATATCGCCGGTGCCAAAGCAATCCCAAACGGGAGGCGGTTGAAGCAAAAGAGGCCCTTGTGGGTGTTTATCACGGCCAATTTGCGAGACTCTTCGTCTAGCGGGATCTGGTTGTAGGCGTCGCACAAATCCAAAATGCTGAACCGCTCCCCCCAACCTAATTGCGCAAAAATATCCTCGATAAGAGGCAGCGGGTATTGTTCCAGCTCGTATACTAAGTTCAAAGTAACCTTGAAGTCACCGCAAATGCGAACTGTGCCGTCTTTCTTTAAGACTGGAACAATGGGCGTAGCCCATTCCGAGTGCGTCACTGGTGATATAATGCCAGCTGCCACGAGTCGATCTAATGCCTCTGAAACTTTATCCAACAGAGCGTAGGGTACCTTTCTTGCCTTGAAGAACTTTGGCGTCACTCCAGGCTTGATGTGAAGACGCACCGGTGGGCCTTTCATGAGTCCTACGCCCTCAGTGCACAGGTCGGAGTAGCGGTCCAACACAGCAGGCGCGGGCGGAGACTCCGGGCTCTCCCCGAGTGGTGGCGCAGCTACGTGGAGTACTGCTGCGCCCTGCTCTTGTAGTTTCTGCAGCAAATCACGACCGCACAGGAGAGGACCTTCGCAGTCCAAGACGATTAGGTTGCAATCAACCTCCGCCGATTTGTGGCATACACGCATTGACAGTACTCCGAGTACGGGTAGCTTCCCCAAATAGCACGCCAGCTTTATCTTCGGCTCCTGCAACTTCGGCCATTGATGACGGTGGGCCTTTTAGGTTGCTCTAGGAATGACGCATACGGGCGAGCCGGTATCAACGTCCATCCTCAGCTTTACGCCGTTCCACGTGAACGTTTCCTGAATCGGTGGCACCAATGAATTCTTCGATGTTACAGACCAAAGTTGCGACGCGCTGCTATCACTGTCGGTGGCTTGGGCTGTTACATTCAACGCGTTGTCGATCCTTTGGCACATGCGTGCCAAGTGCCCTTGTTTTCCACATTTGTAACAGTGCCTCCCACGCATTGAACATGTCGCGCACTTATGATTACGCTTTCCGCAGCACTCGCATGGCTTTCCGTCTTCGTTTTTCTTCTGGCCTCGCGGCACCCAGCGTTGCTCCTTCATTGCCGACACTGTTACCGGGGGCGTTTGTCGATTTATGTTTTCCGCATCTAACTCTGCCCTTTCTGCCGCCAACGCAAGTGCCTCTGCTTCTTGTAATGTCAACTCAGGTTTCGCGAGCAGTTGCTTTTGCAAATTTCTTGAACGTACCCCGCACACGATACGGTCCCTTAACATCCTATCCAGCATGGACGAGAAGTTGCAGTTATGCGCTAGGCGCCGTATTTCCACAATGAATGCGTGAACAGACTCTCCTTCCTGCTGGTTTCAGTGGAAAAACTTGAAGCTTTCTGAAATTTCGTTTGGTCGTGGGTCGTAATACTCGCTTAGAACTTTCACTACCGCATCGTAGCCGAGTGCGTTTGGCTTCTGCGGTGCCACTCTACCGCATAGCACATCAATCGTTCGCGACCCAAGTGCGGCTACCAACAGGGCTCTTTTCCTGGCATCGTCAGTCACTTCGTTTGCTTCAAAATAAGCCTCAACCTTCACGAGGTACGCTTGCCACTTATCTGTGTCGTCGTTGAATTCCGGGAGGCGGTGACTCATGGCTGTCGATGTGGTGGCTGCTTGCCCGCCTTCAGGAAGCAGCTGGGTCTCGTTCTTTGTTGAAATACTCGTCGCCACTGTTGTAACTGGCCCCCGCGGCTGGGCCGCGCCCCGAAATGCACGAACAGAGTGGCCAGGGCAAAAAGCGAGCGTTTATTGTCCGGCTTGGGTTTTTATAAGAACGAAAGGTAAGGGAAGGGGAAGAGGGAGATAAGATAGAAGGCGCACGCAGCGTAGACTGGCAGCGCTTGGCGGTGGCGAACAGTTCGTGGCAGTCGCCAAACAGACAAAAAGACAGACACAGAGACAGACGGACAGATGGACGCGTGCGCGGACGACAGACACATGCACGGACGCTTCACCACACTTGTCATCATTCACTCAGTGGATAGGCTGTGATTTTTTTTTTTTTTTAAGCCTGCACGAGAAGAAAGATTAGAAACTGGCCTTGCCGTGGTGGTCTAGTGGCTAAGGTACTTGGCTGCTGACCCACAGGTCGCGGGATTGAATCTCGGCTGCGGCGGCTGCATTTCCGATGGAGGTGGAAATGCTGTAGGCCCGTGTACTCAGATTTGGGTGCACGGTAAAGAACCCTGAGTGGTCGAAAATTCCGAGCCCTTCACTACAGCGTCTCTCATAATCATATGGTAGTTTTGGAACTTTAAGTCTTACATATTAATCAAATGAAAAATTAGAAACTGCCACTGAAAAGTCGGTAAGTAATAGTGATTTTTCTGAAAAGTGCGCATTTTTCCGGCGATTAGCGCAACTTTGGTTATCTCGAAAATCTGTTTTTCTCCAAATTTTTTCTGATTTTTACGACATTGAGTTAATGAGGTATTGCTGTATTTGTCCAAGAAAAAGGATTAATACAAGGAGGCGTATTGAGTTGTACACTTTTCATAATCAAAATGAACTCCCTGCAGCTGTTCTATCTCACGCACTATGTATTATTGCACATATGTCGATGTACAAGTCGGTTTTAAATTGTGAAACCTTTCAATATGTGGATGTCAGGTTCAATCAGGTTTGAACAATGTCTCTCAATGGGCAGAAGAGAATGGTTTTAAACTGAGTACACAAAAGAGTACTTGCATCTTTTTCTGCCGAAAGATGGGTGTTCATTTTGATGTGGAGATTGATTGGCATGGTCAAAGTCTGCCTGTAAAGTCTGAACATAAGTTTCTGGACCTAATATTAGACACAAAACTAACTATAATACCATACATCAAGTATTTAAAAACAGGTGCTTAAAAATTGTGAATATTTTGAAAGTGTACACACTACGTTGGGTAGGGACAGGAAATGTCTGATGAAATTGTATAGAAGCCTCACACGCATGCGCCTAGATTACGAGGCTATAACTTATCAAGTCTGTGACACCAACAGCCTCAAAGCTTGAAAATGCTCGACCCTGTCCACCACCTAGGCATTCGCCTTGTACAGGTGCTTTTTGCACTAGCTACATAGAAAGCCTGTATGTAGAATCAAATTAGTGGACGCTCCACCTGCAGAGATGTTACATGTCTTTCGTATACTATCTCAAGGTCAACACAGACAAGGAACATCCCTTCCGCTCCACAATCAATGATTTGTCTAATTCTGCCTTGTTCCGAAACCGCCCTTCAGTGAGACGTACAAACTTCATGTGAGGGACCTCACTGTGGAAACAAGTGTGCTACTTCTAGAACACCGTTAAGTGGCTCTCGCAGCATATCCGCCACTGTGTCAGTGGAAGGGGATAGACTGTGATGTATCTTTTGTGGAAGTTACCTGCTGCACACATCCGCACGCACTTCCTCAAACTCCAGCAGAAATACACTTGCCCAGAATTCTTTACAGATGCTTCAAAGTCTCACACTGGTATGTCCTATACAGCTGTTGGCCCATCCCTTTCATATTTCGGTATTCTCCACTCCGAAACAAGCATCTTTACAACAGAATCTCATGCAATATCTTTGGCCGTCAAGCATATTAAGCAATTACAACTACAATGCGCTGTTATCTACAGACTAGCTGAGCTTTGTGAAAGCTTTGAAAAACTCTAAAAAGGCATATAAGTCCTGTCCTTGTGTTGCTTTGCTCTTTTTTATGCACGATCTGCACTCTCAAACAACATGTCGTGGTGCGCTCGGTGCCAGGGCACCGCGAGATCAGAGGAAACATGTTGGCAGACCAACTAGCTCCATCAACCCATGACAATCCTGCCACCGATGCATCCAGAGCTGTCCCTGTGCATTTACATGAATCTTTTCCTTCGACAGGAGCTTAGGGTGTGCTGGCAGCATCTATGGAATAGGCACCGGGAAACAAATTGCATGTTACCAAACCAAGACTTGAAAATTGGCCAGCTGTATCCAGATCATTCTACACACAACACTTACAAGGCTACAAATAGGGCACACACACACAGCACACATGCATATTTGTTGTCTGGCAGAGACCAACCAATCTGTGAGAGATGTGAAGAACCACTTATGGTTCTCCACATCCTCATTCAGGGCAATGAGTTAGATGCTCTAAAGAAGGCACTTTTTATTGCCCAACCGGCAACAACTTCCTGTCATGTTCATCGGTAGAGTCGTGCTTTTTAATCATCAATCACTGTTCACGTTTTCAAAAGATCTGCATAGTTTTCACCCCATATTTCCATGTGATCCGTAGCCCAACCTCTCTACAGAGGTGGCGGCTGCGGCAGCCATCACCACAAACACTGCCATTTATTCTGGTGACACACATTTCACATCACCCACATGATTTTAATACTTATGTGTTGTAATCCGCCTTAGGGCACGGAGTTTCAGGCCCCTATACCATAGTTCACATCCTTTATATATCATCGTAAATCTCAGTCCAATTTAACACTTTTACTGTCTGCCACGGCGTTCTTTGGCCAAGGGTAGCTCTTGCACCACTAAAACCCACATATCGTCATCATCATGCCTACATTTCACGTCACTCTCATGATTTTGTAGGTTTTACTTGTAGCTTTAACTTAATACCTGTAGGTTTTAACCCTCCCCAGGGCGTGGAATTTTCGTCCCCTTTACAGACACCTAACGGTATCATAGTTCATGTCCTGTACACACCACCTCAAATCATGGACCATTGATATTCTATCATTATTTTTCGTGGCACTCTTTGGACAAGCATGGCCTTTGAGCCATTAAAACCCACACATCATCATCATCACAATAATAACTGATTTACATTTTATGCCTTCCTCAATGTTATATTGACTTCTACAACAACCCTTGCACCTTTTCCCATCGTGAATGTGCTATGCATAAATGAAGGCATAAACAAATAAAGATAAAGGTTCAATCTCTGCAACAACGTTGTCTTACCCAGTCTTTTCATCCTTTGCTCTCTTTCTATCGTACCCATCTGACCTAGATGAAATGCATTCAAGTCTAGAAATGGGGGGTAGAATAATGCATTTTTGTGTGCATATCGTATTTTTGCATTAAAAAAGCAGAAATCTGCAAATTTGAGAGCTGCTGAGGTATTGCTTATGCATAGTTGATCATGAAGAACACTTCAAAAGTAAAACATGCCAGTGACACTCATCTGCCATGTCCCGTGCACAGTGGGTCAGAGATCATGCCACATAATTAGCAGCAGTCACCGTCCTATGCCACTACCCTCAGTCAGCTCACCATCTTCCCACCCTTACCAATAGTAAACTGGATTTCACTAGATTGTATAGGTAACGTCCAAATTACAAGCATTTTTTTATTAATATTTCTCTATTTCTTTTTGGGAGAACTGAAAACCATTGATACACTAATCTTTTGACTTGCATAGTTATGCAAGTTGTGTGAAATGCTTTGTGTTTGTGTAGTATCCACCTGCCCATTGGCAACTTTATTTGTAGCTAAGATGTGCATGGCTTGCATTGTGACAGCTTTTTGAACTGACATGCTTTGTGCTTACCTTCTCCTCCTTATCCTGACTCTTGCTAGCCCAAGGAATCACGCTTGCATGCTGCTGCTGTGACTGTGCTGAATGGTTCCAGTCGAAGCTGTGTTGTGAGTGAAATTCTTTCGTGTGTTTTGAAAAAGTTTGAGGCATAAGCATATGTTTTTTCAGGTTACAGATTTGTCTACAACATATTTAGTGGTGTTCCAGCTGCATCATTTATGCCATTTTGCCGCAATTCTAGTCGACTGCCTCTCGCTAAGTGCCCATCCAAGTGACCCTTGGGGCAACTGCGCCAAAAGTTGTTCTTTTGACTGCTTATGTGTTTTTGGCCTAAAATCAGGGGTGGATTCAGCCACTTATTTTAGTGTAGGGCGGTTGCCTAAAGTAACACCAGAGAGGGTGGCGTAGTCATGACTTTTTTGTTTTTACTAGCAGAAAGACCCCTTCATAGCATAAATACTGTTAATGTGTGCACACAGTAGTTTCGCTCATTTGTCCTAATTGGGTGGACTATGTAGCACTGGACTATGTAGCACTATGGAGCACTGTAGTGAGGGGGGTGCTGAATCAAAGTTGGGGAGAGATTGCCCCAACCGCCCCTCCTCTGCTGTAGGCCTGTGTGCTGTAGGCCTGTGTGCTCACATTTAAGTGCACGTTAAAAAAACTCAGATGGTCGAAATTGCCAAAGTCCTCCACTATGGCCTCTCTCATAATCGTATGGTGATTTTGGAACGTTAAACCCCACATATCTATCTATCTATCTATCTATCTATCTATCTATCTATCTATCTATCTATCTATCTATTTATCTATCTATCTATTTATCTATCTATCTATTTATCTATCTATGTATCTATCTATCTATTTATCTATCTATCTATTTGTCTATCTATTTATCTATCTATCTGAATTACCATTCATGATTTGAGAATGATTGCCGAATGAGATCCACCTCATCCTTATTCTCCTAGTTATTTCACTCTCATGGTTCGACTCCGCGGGTACTCCCTGTCCTAAGTAGACATTCATTTACAACCTCCAGCATCTCTCCACCTATTGCGAAGTGCTGTTTTCTGCTGAGACTGTTGCACATCACTTTAGTTTTGGGCAGATAAATTTTAAGACTTACTCTTCTGCTTTCCGTTTCCAGTTCAGTAATCATGAACTGTAATTCCTCCCCTGAGTTACTCACCAAGGCAATGTCATCAGCGAATGGCAGGTTACTAAGATACTCTTCATTAACTCTTATCCCGAACTCTTCCCAATCTAAGGCCCTGAGAAGCTCCTGTAAATACACGGCGAATAGCATTGGAAATAGTATCGTGTCTTCCTGCCTTATACACTGCTTTATTGGGATTTTTGTCGCTTTCTGTGGGGAAAACTATGGTGACTGTGGATCCACTGTAGATGTCTTCCAGTGTGTTTATGTAGGGTTTGTCTATGCCCTGATTTAGTAGTGCCTGCATTACTGCTGATGTCTGGACTGAGTCAAATGCCTTCTCGTAACCTATGAAAGCTATGCATAGGGGTTGGTTCTATTCTGTGCATTTCTCTATTACCTGATTAATAGTATGAATATGGTCTATTGTGGAGTAGCCTGTACGAAATAATGCTTGGTCCTTTGGTTGATTTGACTCTAATGTTGCCTTAATTCTCTTAGATATGATTTTTGTATATAGTTTGTAGAAAATAAACAGTATGCTGATCAACCTGTAATTTTTCAAGTCCTTGATGTCTCCTTTCTTATGGATTAAAATGATGGCGTTCTTCCAAGATTCTGGTTATCCTTCCTGTCAAGAGACACTCCATGTATAAGGTAGCAGTTTTTCTAACACAATTTCTCCGCCCTCTTTCAGCACGTCCATTGTTACTTTATTCTCACCAGCGGCTTTGCCTCTTAGCATTCCTTCCAGGGCTTTCCCTACTTCCCCTGTAGGATGTTAAACTCCTCTGCGCTAATATTGCTTCTCACAATATCATCCTGGTTACTTCGACTTGTGTACAGCTCTTTGTAGAACTCCTCCGTCACCTCAACTATCCTACTCGTATTGGTTGTGGAACTGCTGTGTGATTGATATATGGGTTTTAATGTCCCAAAACCACCATATGCTTATGAGAGACCCCGTAGTTGAGGGCTCCGGAAATTTGAGCACCTGAGGTTCTTTAATGTGCACACAAATTTGAGCACATGGGCCTACAGCATTTTCGCCTCCACCAAAAATGCAGCCGCAGCCAGGCTTCGATCCCGTGACCTGCGGGTCAGCAGCCGAGTACCTTAGCCACTAGACCACCACGGCAGGGTGGTTATGACATTGCTTCCTTGTCCCCTAATGCATACATCCGATTTTTGCCTATGCACAAGATTACCTTTGCAGCTTTGAGGCTTGTGCCGCTTTTTACAGCCCGCTCAATTCTCTCCATGTGATACCTTCTGATGTCAGCTAACTACTTACGCCTATTGATCAACTTCGAAAGCTCCACTAGCTCTATTTTGTCAGTTTACATTTGAGGCTCTCATGGTTTTGCCCTGGGATAGTCTACTAGTGTCCTGTCTAGTGACTGTACCTCCGATGTCCATTGCACACTCTTTGATGATACTAGTAAGATTATTGTCATTGTTTCAACCCTAATGTCGGTTACCTCGTTTAGAGCCTCGAATCTGTTTTGAAGCGAAGCTCTGAATTTCTGTACTTTTGCTCTCACTGCTAGCTCAATAATTGGCGTCTTATATGTCAGTTTAGGCCTTTACTTTTTAAATCAAGGTGAATACGAGCTCTTACCATTCTATGGTTACTGCATCGGATCTTGCTAACTACTTCTACATCCTGTACAATGCCTGGGTGTGCACACAGGATGAAGTCCATTTCATTTTTAGTTTTGCCATTACGACTTCGCCACGTCCACTTACGGTTAGCCCGTTTTCTGTAGAAGGTATTCAAGATAAAAAAATTGTTACATTCTTCAATCTCTTTTAATAACACCCCTCTGTCATTTCTAGAGCCGATGCCATACTACTCCAATGCATGGTGTTCGGCCTGTTTCTTGCCTACTTTGGCATTAAAGTCGCCCATCAGAATATTATACTGTCTTTTTTATTGTCTGACTCTACGTCTTCGTAGAAGTGTTTCAACCAGATGATCATTATGGCTCAGTGTAGGCGCGTGGGCCAGTACCACCTTCATCTTGTACCTTTTAATAAACTTAATTGTGATACTTGCAACCCACTCACTGATTCTGTAGTATCCATCTATGTTGCCAGCGATATTCTTGTGTACAAAAAACCCCACCCCTAGTTCTTTTTTGTCAACTAATTCACTGTAGCATAGGACGTGTCTGTTCTTCAGCATTGTATAAACTGCACATCTCCTCCTAACTTCGCTGAGTCCTACTACATCCGATTTCACACCCTCTAATTTCTCGAATAGAACAGCTAGTCTAGCCTCACTAGATATGAGAAGGTACTGCAAAGTATTTTGGCTAAACCTCG